>CAUYON010188877.1:0-10595 GCA_963573935.1 Arctocebus calabarensis | reverse complement strand
TCCGCCTCCCAAGTAGCTGGGACTACAGGCGCCCGCCACAACGCCCGGCCATTTTTTGGTTGCAGCCGTCATTGTTGTTTGGCGGGCCCAGGCTGGATTTGAACCCGCCAGCTCAGGTGTACGTGGCTGGCGCCTTAGCCCGCTGAGCCACAGGCGCCGAGCCAGGGCATGTCCTTTTAAACAGAAACTGCGCTCTTCATCCTCTTTCCACCTTGGTGATGGTGGCCTGTTGGGTTTGATCAGGATGGGCCAGGATCCTCCTGGAGGGGATCAAATGCAAACAGAAGGCTTCGCTCTGCCCGTGTTCATGTCTCAGTCCTGCTCACAGTTGCGCTCTGCTGTGTCACATCCTCAGCACTCACCCCATCTCATGGCCTTCATAGTGTGGCCTGGGGGCTCCGAAAGACGTCCAGGGGGGTCAAAACTATTTTCATAATACTAAGGATGTTATTTGTTTCCTACTTTTACTCTCTCAGGATTATATAGTAGAATATTCCAGAGGCCAAAGGACATGTAATGATGGCATTACTCTGGCAGCTAGTTCAATGTTTGTGTATTTTTGTGTTTTAAAAATTTTTTTAGACGGGCACAGTGACTCAAGCCTGTAATCCCAGCACTTTGGGAGGCCGAGGAGGGCAGATTGCCTGAGCTAAAGTGAGACCCCGTCTCTAAAAATAGCCAGGCGTTGTGGGGGGCACCTGTAGTCCCAGTACTTGGGAGGCTGATGCGAGAGGATCCCTTGAGCCCAAGAGTCTGAGGTTGCCATGAGCTGTGATACCACAGTACTCTATGGGGGGCAACAAAGTGCGACTCTGTCTCAAAAAAAAATGTGTTTTAATTTCTAATATGTAGGCTCAGCACCTGTAACTCAGCAGCTAGGGCGCTGGCTACATATACCGGCACTGGTGGGTTCGAGCCCCACCAGAGCCTGCTAAACAACAATGACAACAACAAAATAGCTGGGCGTTGCTCTACATCTAAAGTGTGAGCACCTCTCCCTTAAGGCTCATGGGCAGGACTGCTCATTGCTAACTTTTGGATGAAGAGACCAAGAGATCTTTATACTGCATTTGATACTACGACAAGTTGTGTGTGCACATGAACACCTATTTCAAACAGGATGGTAAGTGACTCTTGAACTAATCATGTCTGCTCAACTAGACCGTGAACAAGAGTCCAGGTCTGACTGGGTCCAGAGACCAGAGGAAACCTAGCCTAATGACTTGAAGACGCTAAAGGGAAAAAGGCCTTTGCTTTTTTTTTTTTTTTTGCAGTTTTTGGCCGGGGCTGGGTTTGAACCCGCCAATATGCCGGTGCCCTACTCTTTTGAGCCACAGATACCGCCCGGGCAAAGACTTTTTACTTGGGGGCAAAAAGGGAGATGTTATTTATCCATCTTAGATTTTTCTTGTAGTCTTCATATGAAATTTCCAAATGTATAGAATCAGTTTAAGAATAAACTACTATTTCTCCAAACTTTTCTTTTGAATGACTAGCTCCAGAATTTCAGCATCTCTGTTGAGGATCTAAGCCTTTGTTACCTATAAACATGAATCCCTCACCTACTCACCACTGTTTGGCTAGCACACCGAAGCATGTGACAAAGGGGCCATCAGTGGTTTCCATAGAAGAGGGTTCTTCGTGCTTCTGGTCGGGGTGTTTAAATCAGTTCCTGATTTGTCACCAAGGGCCTGAGGGTTCCCAGTTATATACATGTTTAAAATGCCAATCTGTGCTGGGTGCGGTGGCTCTTTCCTGTAATCCTAGCACTTGGGAGGCCGAGGTAGGCAGATTGCCAGAGCTCACGGATTTGAGACTAACCTGAGCAAGAGCAAGAAGACCCTGTCTCTAAAAAATAGCTGCGTGTTGTGGCGGGTGACTGTAGTCCCAACTACTTGGGAGGCTGAACCCAAGAGTTTGCAGTTGCTGTGATGCCACAGCACTCTTCCAAGGGTAACCAAGGGAGACTCAGTCTCAAACAAACAAACAAAAAGCCAATCTGGAGAAAACACAAAAGCCTTGTCCTGGCCAGCTAGGGACTTATCAGAACAAGGTGGGGCTGGTCTGGGTGTTCCAACCTGGGCATCAGCAGCCTGTGTTTTGGCAGCTGTTGGGTACCCACGATTCGCCTTTTCCCCAGTCTTGTCCTATCGTCCTTCCTCCCACTTTGAGCACGCCCATGAACGTGAGAATAATTTGTAAAATGCGGAGAGACTGTTGGTGTCAGTAGGATTGCCTTTCCCCAGTTCTTCACATCTTCATCTTCCCCTCTCTCCTCTCACAAACGGAACTGAAAGATCCTTTAAGCATTAGGTGTTGTTATGGAATGAAGTTTGAATTAGTTTCTCTTTATTCCAAGTCCAGATATATTTTTCTCCTTGTATATAACCCTTGATAATTTTTATTTATTTATCTATTTTTTAATTTTCAGGTTAATTTGAGGGCACAAAGGAATAGGGTACAATGTTTGCATTTGTTAGGCAGAGTCCCTCTTATAATTGTGTTCTGCCCCCAAGAGATGCCAAACACCCTAACATTGTGCCCATTAAGTGGGAGCACACCCATCCCCCCTCCTCCTCCCTTGATAATTCTTTTCCTGTGGACTTGAGGCTCTTGAAATGACAACAAGGTGTATGTTGGTCAGACGCTAACTTCCCAACAGCTTTAGACTGGTCATGGCGCCTGGAAGGAGGTACAGGGATGTCCGTGTCCTGTTAGAACCATTCCTTTAATGGCACACATCACATTGTTTCTAGCTTTCCACTGCTACCGATACACCTGTGTTAGTTTGCTAGGGCTGCTGTAACAGAACCAACCTGGGTGGCTCAAACAACAGAAATGTAGTGTCTTTCAGGTCTAGAGGCTGGAAGTCTGGGATCAAGGACCCGGCAGGGTCAGTTCCTTGTGAGGGCTGTGGGGGAAGGATTGCTCTGGCAATCTTCTGCCTCCTTCTATTTTGGAGGGTAGAGATGGGGTTTCCCTGGATTCTCAGGCTGGTCCTGAACTCCTGGTCCCAAGGGATCCTTTCCCCTTGGCCTCCCAAAGTGCTAGGATTACAGGTGACAACCACACAGTCCAGCCTCCCTCCTCCTTCCCATTCTACCCTCTGTGTGTTGGTTGGTCTCTGTGTCCAAATGTCCTCCTTTTATCAAGACCCGTTTTAGTTTTCCTACCTCTTATAAAGACTGTATTTCCACATAAGGTCATATTCTGAGGTACTGGGGCTGTAATGTCTTTGGGGGGCACACAATTCAACCCTTAACAAAGGTCATGAAAGAACAGGGTGGTTCACTGATTCCTTTATTTATCTGAGAGATGGGGGAGGGTACGCAGGAGGATCAGAGGCAAATGACCTATAGGGAGAGGGTTGAGAAGGGTCTGCAGGGACTGAGCTAGAAAGCAGTGACACTTTCTGTAGTTGGAAAGGCGCAGGGCACACTTGTAAGTACCTGGTGTGAGTGTGTAAGAAAACCTACCTTATGGACGAGTACAGTGGGATACTACTCCGTACATTCATACATGTTTCTACCATCTGGACATTTTTGTATATACAGTATATGATCAGTTTTCATAAATGTACAGCTTGAAGAAAAGAGATCCTTCTTGGAATAAGTACAGCATTTAAACACAAAACCAACATGGGCCAGCCACATTCCAATTGAAGACCCAGAGAAAGCAAGGCCAACAGCCCAGCCCAGCCCAGCCCCTGTCCTGCTCAGGGGCCCTGTGGTCCCGGCAAAGTGTAAACCATTGTCCCCCTGCCACAGGCGCAGCGGGCCGGCCGCCTTGGCATCTGCACGGGCAGCGCCTACTCACGCTGAGCCCAGCCTGCAGGGGGCAGGCCCTCTGGAGAGGAATGTGTGTCAGACATGGACAAAAGGGACGAAAGAAATGTGCTCTTCAACTAAAGGCACTTGTCAGCGGCCGCCTCCAGCCGTTCCCGGGCCTGGCGAGCAAGCAGGGGACTGTTTTGATAGATGCCAACAAGGTCTGGGCAGACCTCGCTTGTCCTCTCACCAGGTTTAAATACAATAAATAAATCTTCGTGGGTGGTTGTTTTGCCTTCCTGGGTTACTATGAATAGGCTACTTTTGAGTATCATTTATGGAGCGACACTCTCTGTCCCAACACAGACTTTTTTTTTTTAAGCAGGCCCGGCCGGGTTCGAACCCACCAGCCCCAGAGCACATGGCCAGCGCCCTAGCCGGTGGCGCTCCTGGGCTACAGGAGCCCAGCCCCCAACCCAGACTTTTGTGTGTCCTCCACGGGGAAGGTGCCAGAATAGCTCCAAGCTTTGGAGAAGCAATTGCTCACTGTGGATTGGAAGGGGAGCCCCAAATGGTCCCTCCCCTGTCTGTGCCTGGAGCTCCTCCACCCCATGCAATAGTCTCTGGGTGCCTCAGATCTTGGTCACGTAGTTGTTGGGGAACAGGCCCTGTTTGCCTCGTAGTCGACCCGTCCACCAGCCAGACGGATCTGCGGAGAGAGATGGTGAAAGTCAAGGTGAGTCCGTTCTGCCCCTGCCAAATGCTCTTCAAGCGATTAGGCTCCAACCACATAGTTTTCCTTTCTTTGTTTTATTTATTTATTTTTTTTGAGACTGAGACTGTTGCCCTTAGTAGAGTGCCGTGGCATCACAGCTCACAGCAACCTCTAGCTCTTGGGCTTAGGTGATTCTCTCTCTCTCTTTTTTTTTTTGTAGAGACAGAGTCTCACTTTATCACCCTCGGTAGAGTGCCATGCGTCACACAAATCACAGCAACCTCCAACTCCTGGACTTAGGCAATTCTCTTGCTTCAGCCTCCCGAGTAGTTGGGACTACAGGTGCCCACCACAATGCCTGGCTATTTTTCTGTTTTGCAGTTAGGTGGAGGCCAGGTTTGAACCTACCACCTTCGGTATATGGGGCCAGTGCCCTACTCGATGAGCCACAGGCGCCGCCTTAGGTGATTCTCTTGCCTCCGCCTCCTGAGTAGCTGGGACTACCGGTGCCCACCACAACACCCAGCTATTTTTTCACTGTAGTTGGTCCGGGCTGGATTCGAACCCACCAGCTCCAGTGTATGTGGCTGGTGCCCTAGTCACTAAGCTACAAGCACTGAGCCGTAATTTTTCTATTTTTCAGTAGAGACAGGGTCTTGCTAATTGCTCAAACTGGTCTCAAATTTCTGAGCTCAAGCGGTCCTCCCACCTCAGCCCCTAAGAGTGCTAGGATAACAGGAATGAGCCACCGTCCCTGGCCTGTCCTGCCCTCTTAAAAATCGTAGCAAATTATATTAAAGATCATTTCATATCTGTGTGTGAAGAGCTTCCATATTCTTTTCTATAACTGCATATACTCCATTGTTAATAAAATTTGCATTTATTTATTTTTGAGGCAGTCTCAGTCACCCTGGGGTTTAGTGCCATGGTGTCATAGCTCATAGCAACCTCAAACTCTGGGGCTCGAGTGATACTGTGGTCTCAGCCTCCTAAGTAGCTGGGACTACAGGTGCCTGTCACAATGCCCAGCTAGTTTTTCTATTTTTTTTTTTTTTAGTAGAGATAGGGTCTCGTTTTGCTTGGGTTGGTCTCGAACTCCTGAGCTCAGGCAGTCCACCTGCCTCGGCCTCCCAGAGTGCTAGGATCACAGGTGCAAGCCACTACCTATTTTTAAAATTATTTTTTATCCTTTTTCTTGTTGATCAGTTCTTGACATCTTAATGAATTTGTCATATGACTTGCAAATACCCCTCCTCATTTTTTATCACTCTGTTTATGATGTTTTAACATTTGAGTAGTTAAATCAATGGACCTATTATTTTTATGGCTTCCTGGTTCTGTATCATTTTTAGAAATCCCTTTCCATAATGATATTATGTAAAAAGAAAACGCTCCTATACTTCTAGGACATTTATGTTTCATTTTATACATTTAAACATGTGTCTATTTAAAATATATCTTGGGGGTCTTTCCAACCTGGGCCCGGCAGAATGGCTCCCACAAAGAAGGGTGGCAAGAAGAAGAAGGGCTGGTCTGCCATCAATGAGGTGGTGACTCGAGAATACACCACCAACATTTACAAGTGCATCCATGGAGTGGGGTTCAAGAGTGTGCCCCTGGACACTCAAAGAGATCTGGAAATTTTCCATGAAAAAGATAGGCACTCCAGCTGTGCGCACTGATACCAGGCTCAACCAAGCTGTCCATAAGGAATGTCCCATACTGTATCCATGGGCGGTTGTCCAGAAAACGGAAGGAAGATGAAGCTTCACCAAACAAGCGCTATACTTTGGTTACCTATGTACCTGCTACCACTTTCAAAAATCCACAATCAATGTGCATGACGACTAACTGGTGATTGTCAGACACATCAAATAAAGTTATAAAACCTATATATAAAACCTATATATATATACACACACACTCATATACATATATATTATTAAAAATAATATATATTATATTAGGCCGGGAAGTGAAGAATATATCCAAAGTAATTATTTTGACATGAGGATTTAAGAATTCTGATAAGTACAGCTAACTTTCTTCCCCCAAAGACTATTATAGCAGTAAACAGCGATTAACCACATACTTCACAGTCCACATTCTTAGCACGATGACAAAATCTAAAACGTTCTGAAAATGAAAGTTTTCTTGAACTCATTTGGTAGTAAAGCATGACCCGAACAAATGTGGATTTGCTTATGTCTCTTCCAGTGAGTGTGACTGCTCATATACACTACTACTAACTTTCTAAAAGCTCCCATTTCTGATTTCTGAAGCTCAACTGGTTCCAAGAGTTTACATAAAGGAATGTGGGCTGTCTCACATTTTAATTTTTGCTGGTGTCGTGGGTGAAATGTTGTTCTTTGCATTTCACTGATAATTAGTAAGGCTCTGTTATACATTGCCTCAAAAACCCTTGTCCACTTTGGAATGAATTGTTTGTCTTATTTGTGTGAAGGAGCTATTTATATACTTAACAATGTTTCCATCTGTTCTGTCTCCTAGTATCTAACTTTGATTCTGGTGCTTTTCGCTACACAGAAAGGGTTAGTCTCTTTATGAGGTTCAATACTTATAAGAAAGAGTCTTGATCAAACTGAGCCTGAAGCCTGCTCACCTCTACAACTTTTAGTCACCAGAGCCCCTAAATTCTCTTCACGTTTAAACTGGGTTTTACAGCAATGTGACTGCATGCTCTTTGGGAGGATGTTCCAGCCAGCCAGCCATGAACTTACCTTCTTTGATAATATCGATAATGTCATTGGCATTGAAGCTGAGTTCGTCTGTGTCCTGAGCATCGTAGGCATATAAAGCCTTGCACTGTGGCACCTGAGGCTTAGGCTTGGGCTGGGGTTTGGGTCTGCCCCCTGCTGGGGGAGGCCGACTGGTCGTTTGTCTCCGGACGCTGTGGAGAAAGTGGAGGCAAATGAGAGACAGAACCACAGAGGCAGCACGGCTGTGTTCTGGCTTGAAGCATTGGGGGGCGGGGGTAATGCCGGGCCCATTCAAGTTCAAATACTACTCTATGGCCCAGAGCACACCCCTTAAGTTTTCTCTAAGAACAAAAACACCTGCTTTTAAATTTCTTAGTGTAATGATTAAGAAGAGCTAAGTGCTTTTGCAATAAGCTGAAAATAGCTATTGTTGCTATTGTGTCTCCAGTGTACATGTTAATGTGAAAGAAACACGTATCCATACAAAGGTGTATAAAGCAGGCGTCCTCAACCTTTTTAAACAAGGGGCCAAGTCACTGTCCCTCAGACCATTGGAGGGCCGGACTATATGAACAAATTCCTATGCACACTGCACACATCTTATTTTGAAGTAAAAAACAAAACGAGAACAAATACAATTCACATCAACACATGTGGCCCGCGGGCCGTAGTTTGAGGACCCCTGGTATAAAGCATATCTCTGAATTTAAATAATAAAGCAAATACTCATGTGTCTGTCTCTCCCTCCTCAATTTGGCAACTGAACTTTTGCCACTGCCATAGAAGCCTGCATGTGCCTCTCTCCTTAATGGCGTTCCCTCCCAGGATTACCCACATTTGAAACAGCTATTTATTGTTTATGAAAGGCATTTAGGAAAAAAAAAAAAAAAGAAAAAAAGGGAAGAGAAACATAAAAAACATCCCACTCTTCCACCCATCTGCTTAAAGATAGACCAACGTGAAGCCTACAATCATTTTTTGCAAAAGAAACTTAAGGTTTCTTTTAAAAGGAATCGGGCAAGAACCCAACAGAGTGGGACTTGCTGTTGGGTCAGGCCTTGTCCGGGGCGGGGCTCTGGCTGTCAGCAGCGTGGGGAGGACCGTCCCCAGCAGGGATGGGGCTCCCAGAGGACTGGGCTCTGTCTATACCCACGCATGCATGCACGCACGCAGGCATACCACTTTCAGCATAGAGAAAAGGCACCTTGCAGATTGCAGCATGACAGCCATTACCAGCATCTACTAGAAATCTCATTCCCTGCTTGCGAAGTGCTTGCTTCTCTAAAAGCTGGCCAGCCAAGTAGGTTTTGAATTAAGCATCCTATATGTTGGGGATGTGTCAGCATTTGGTTAGTAAGAGCCATTAGCCTGGCTAGCAGAAGTCATCTGATTTCCTAGCAGCAGGAACGGAAAGGGTGGGGTGGGCATTAGAACGCCTGGGAGGGAGGGCACGTCCAGCCAGTCAGTTCAGGAGCAGGGCTGGGAGCCCATGCGCACGCATTCCCACACCCACCCCCAATACGGCTGCCTCTCAGTATCCCCAGAGACTGGTTCCAGGACTCCTGTGGATACGCAAACCCACAGGTGCTCAAGTCCCTGGCTTACGATGGTGTAGTCATTGCACAAAATCTACACACACCCTGCCGTGGACTTTAAGTGCTCTCTACGTCTCTTACAGCACTGAGTGGGAGGCCGGACAGCGCTGGGAAGGAGCATTTGCTGGGAGCCGAGTGTGCATGGGGGGATGCTAGAAGCAGAGGGGAGAGCTTTGTATTTGCGCTAGGAATGGGTCCACTTAGGCACTGCCCGTGTCACCACTGTCTGGCTCTTTCCTGTGACTAATAACGGGTACAAATGGTCCCCTAGGGCAGCATCTCCCCCAAGTGAGCACCTTACAGCAGACGGGCCTCATCCCACACCCTCACCCACCTCTGCTCTTCCCAGCGGGCACCGCCAATCCCTGCTCAGCCCTTGGCTCTCAGTTCCATCCCACTGCCTCAGTCTCCCACATGGCCTCTCCCACTGCCCGTGCCTCTGCCAGAGCACGGGGTTGACTGCAGCGTCAGTGACTTGTGTGACTATTTGGCTGCCTCCCTGCTGAGACAGCAGGCCTGGCCAGTCTGAACTCACCACTGTGACCCCTGAACCTGGCCCAGAACCCGTGTGTTCTGATGGTGGAACAGCAGGCAGCAGGAAGGCCTCGGCCGGGGCTTTCTGCTAATTCTAAGACAACCTCCTAGAGGGCTCTCAAGTCTCTGCTGTGAGCCGTGCAGAGGAGCACAGGAAGTCATGCCTCTGGGGCGGCCACATCACAGTCTGCAGCACAGCCCCCTCCCGGCTGTCAGACAAACCCCAGACTATCTCCTCTGCGTCACTAGGTGGCGGTCCTGTGTCATCAATAATGAGAAGACCTAATGACTTTACAGAACCTGCCAGAAATTGATTAATGCGGTTCTACTAGGGCCACCCAGCGAGGGAGGGATTAGCGACCTTCTCCCTCAGCAAAGGAGCCCCTCATCAGGCCCACCATGAGAGGCCGGCTCCGTCCCACCTTGTGACAGCTGCTTGTCAAAACTTTCAGGAACTCCGTGAGCCAGTTGCTTGGCCATTATTAAAAATTGAATTGAATAAACCAGTAATGAGTAAATTATGTTAAAAGCAAAGCCAATAAATACTCATAATTCATCCCTTCCTAATTATGTCGTTTCCACCTGTGCTCCTGAAGTTACTGACGTCTCCTGCGGATACTATCTGATGCCTGCAACTGCCCATCTTTTCCCACATCTGCATTCTGTTGTGGTCACACTGGTAGCCTGAGATTGGCCATGGTCAGAGGATCACACCACAGTCACTGGGAAACTCTCAAGTTCAAGCCTCTTCATCCCCTGAGTGCCTGTTGTTCTCCAGCACATCAGGAGCCCGGTGCCACCCTCCTGAGAGCCCACACCCTCTCTCATCTAAATGCACTTTGCTTACACTTGCCTTGCACAGCTACGCAGGACTAGGATAATTTTGGCACCACTGGTATTTTGCCATACAATATTTGCTTTTCTTCTTTTCCTTCTTTTATTTTTATTTTTTATAAGACAGTCTAACTCAGTTGCCTAGCCTAGAGTGCCGTGGTGATCATCCTGCCTTAGCCTCTGAGTAGCTGGGACTACAGGAGCCCGCTACAATGACTAACTAATTTTTCTATTTTAATTTAATTTAATTAATTAATTAATTAATTTGAGTCTCACTATGCTGCCCTCAGTAGAGTGCCATGGCATCACAGCTCACAACCTCAAACTCTTGGGCTTAAGCAATTCTCTTGCCCCAGCCTCCCAAGCTGGGACTACAGGCACCTGACACAATGCCTGGCTATTTTTTGTTGTTGTTGTTGGCCAGTCTGGG
>CAUYON010188876.1:0-15558 GCA_963573935.1 Arctocebus calabarensis | reverse complement strand
GGAGGAGATGGGGAAAGACTGGGAGAGAAACGGAGAGAGCTTCTCTCTCCCCACTAGAATTTTCTCCCTCTACCAGGTGCCTTAATGTTTTCTGTATTCTTTTCTGTGAATAAATTCTGTCTTACAAAAAAAAAAAAAATTATTTTTTTGCCTACCTCCAACTAAACTCACATGTGTCCTACAAGAGGTAGAGATGGTGGCAATTAGAGATAAACATACTCACAGAAAGAAACCCAGAGATTGAGCTGAGCCCTATTTTTCATTGTCCCATTTAGGTAAAGCTTTAAATGGACAACTGTTTTGACAACTGTAAAATAAGAATCACGAATAAAATGAATCACTCTGCTTATGTGAAGGGTTGTTATTATAAGAGGTCATTATAAAAATAAATACCTTTTTATTCTAATCTCTAATTTAATCCAATTCAATAAACATTTGTCAAATGCCAACCATGTTTCAGGCATTGTCCTGCATTCCTGAAAGAGGCAAACAAGATTAAGAGGCGATTCCCACTTTCAAGGATTTCAAGGAGTGAGGAAAACAAATGTAAGTGCCAAACTCTAAAACAGAGCAGAAAGAAATGAAGTTGAAATGAAAGGATGGGCAGCTCATTTAGTGACAGCAAAAATGAAAACACCTAGAAGAGTCACCTAAAGTTTCTTCATGAAAGAGATATTTGGCTGAAGCTGGAGGGATCAGTAGTATTTGAGAAGTAGGGAAGTGGTGAAGGACATTTTAAGCCAAAGGAACGAGTCAGATCACAGAAGGATAAAGAACCTAAGAGACTCTAACTTTCATTTTTATTTGGTGTGCTTTCTGATTAACGTAAGCATTATCTCACATAGTTACCATTTTCCCAGGGAGAACACTTAATCCACTCTCAGCATTTTTCAAGAACACAATACGTTGTTATTAACCATTACATTTCAAGATAAATTTCAAAGAGAAGTCAAAGAGAATATAAGGAATGTCATAGAGGGCCTTCTTCATACCTGTTTTCTACTTTCCAAACCACTGGTTCACAGACAATGAGAGAGTTTGATAAATCAAGTGTAAAATGAAGATTTAACATTTCCTTGATGATTTCAATACTAGTTCGTTAACTTTGAATTTTAATATATCTGGAAAAGGACACTTGAATTTATCTCTTTCAGTTCTTCAACATTAAGGTATATGTATGATGCAAATCCCCCTTGGAGTTTGTTGTAAATTCCTGCTAATAAAAATAACTTAAAGATTATTTGCAAATAATAATAATAAGTAAATTTTAACACTTAAGCAAAAATTAAACTAACTACCCCATTTTAAGATTCTTAAATGTAAGGTTCTTCTTACACATAATGTATGAGGCCTACATCCCAATGGCATTTAAAATTTTCCACTGATTCCTTTCTTCTCTTTGGAAAAGATCATACTGGTTTTTGGTACTGTCCCCTCAGAAACAACCCACCAAGGCGTTTATACTTTGCGTTTATCCAACAATCAACAAATTATGTAGTTTAGATTATACCATCTGAACAGACTTTGACTATGAGAAGGCATGGGAAGATGCTAGAATCACAAAAGACTACACTTTGAAGCTTATCTAGTCCAACACCCTCATTTGCCAACTTACAGTAAGACAAATCAAGGCCAACTGAGGTGAAGATTGCTATAAAAGGCATTCCTCAAAGGAATTTACAATCCAGCTGAATATTCAAGATATGAAAATAAAGGAGCATGCAATGTAGAGAGTAAGTTAGTAAAAATGGACTTCTTTTATTACAAATGGCTGTAGCTCTAAATTGCCTTGGGTGAGATCCCCTTCCCAAATTCACTGTTATTCTGTGAATCACTTGATTTATCCCTTCAATTCTCACTTCATCTTATTTTAAAGTATGTAAATCATTGACATGAAGATGAATGAAGGCTAAAGTGGTTTTCTTTTAGTGATACATTCAATGAAGGATAGCAAATGAGTGGATCTCTCCATCCAGTGGATTTATACTTTGATTGGCATAACTTTGAGAATACAGACCCTTTTAGAAAGAAAAAAAAAAGAACATAGAGGAATACATTATAAATCGCCCATAGATTTATTAAAAATAATAAAAAGTTTTATTCTACATCATTCTATCATCTTGCTTGCTCCATAAAACCTGGATTACACCATCAATAAATAATACATATATACAATGAACTTTATAAATAATGCATATGTATCTAAGATGCACACAGTCATATGACTCTTCATCTGTAAATAGCCATACCCTTGTTGACTACACTGAATTTAAAATAGACCAGCTAATCATTTGAGCTGCTGGTTCTGAAATTAATAATTAGAAATCATATCACTCTACCCACATTAGTTTAAATCAAGAAGAAAAAATGACAAGACGAGTTTAGACTCTGAAATTATAGCTGAATTGTCACTTGGGCTTATTACCCATAATTCACCTAAGGTTTGGCATGCCAAAACCCTGTGAATATAAAATGTGACTATCTTATGACAAAAATGACAAGTTGATGAGTCAAAAACATGATTAATTTAATAAGAGCAGGAACTTCTAATAGACAAGAAAATGCCAAACCAATTAGAGAATCTTAGTGAAAAAGGAATGCCGTAAACAAAAATAAAGACCGGAAGCCTTCTGGTTGGGCCAACACCCACTGGGGAGGGTATATAACAGCCCGAATGAGAGAGGAGGAGACATTTGTATCTCAGAAGCCTCATCTTTGTAAGAAATCAGAAACAAACCAGGCTCCCAACGTCATGGCCTGCTGCATTCCCCGCTGCTGCAGCGTCCCCACTGGGCCCGCCACCACCATCTGCACCTCTGACAAATGCTGCCGCTGTGGAGTCTGCCTGCCCAGCACCTGCCCACACACAGTGTGGCAACTGGAGCCAACCTGCTGTGACAGCTGCCCCCCACCCTGCCACGTCCCTCAGCCCTGTGTGCCCACCTGCTTCCTGCTCAACTCCTGCCAGCCAACCCCAGGCCTGGAGACCCTCAACCTCACGACCTTCACTCAGCCCTGCTGTGACCCCTGCACCCCAAGATGCTGCTGACCTGTGGCTGCTCTGCCCCATGCCTGACAATGAAGAACCCAGAAGCTGCCTATTCAGTATTCTCTTGCCGCAGTAGTTTATCAAATGTTAAGGTAGACCAGATGGCCTAGATAGAAAGTGCTTATTCTGGACTTCAATGGAAAATAAAATAAGACATTTCATATGGTTATTTAGATGAATAATCATTGGTTCATTTGGCCAGGTGAATGTCTAGTGTCTTCTATTTCAACACATTTGAAATCTTTAAGACCCCAGTCTATATTTCTTGATCATATTACTTCCTGGATCTCATGTCTTGTATTGGGTATGTTCATAGAGGCAAAAGAATTTCTTGATGGGTTTTAAAATAAACTTCATTTCTCTGGCAAGATGTGTTCTCTGTTTATGTTAACATTTTGGGTACAATTCATTCATTTTTAAAAGGTAGAGATTAAAAGAATGACTAACATTCTTGCTAACAACAAGAATGTTGCTAACTTTTCATTGATTATCTTTTATATTCTCCTTCTCTTCTCTCCTCTTCCTCAGACAAATACAATTCTGGGCCAAGCCAACATTTATATACCTACTCACTTGCTAGGTGAATCATTTATGTAATCCTTAAAATAGTACCAACAGATGAGGAAAAACACGTGAAGCATTAAGAGTTATTCAACATTCTCAAACTCATAAAGTTGGTTACTAAGAAAACCAGAATCCAGACTTTTGTATATCTCACTCTACAGCCCAGTTCTTAATACCTCATCAACAAGCCTCCTATACTAATACAGTGAGAAGCTTGATGAACACAGTTATGATATTAACTTAAAATATGCAAGAGAAATAAAAAGCACAAGATTCTCTAACATCCATATCTGATTATAGTAGAAAAAGAGTATATTGGCCCATAGGTGAAAATAGGCAGTTATTTAATTCTAATATCTCGGTTAATTAATGGACCTACCGGCTTGGCGCCTGTGGCTAAGGTGCCAGCCATGTACACCTGAGCTGGAGGGTTCAAATCCAGCCTGGGCCAGCCAAACAACGACAGCTGCAACCAAAAAATGGCTGGGCGTTGTGGCGGGTGCCTGTGGTCCCAGCTACTTGGGAGGCAGAGGCAGGAGACTCACTTGAGCCCAGGAATTGGAGGTTGCTGTGAGCTGTGATGCCGTGGCACTCTCTCCAGGGTGACAGCTTGAGGCTCTGTCTCAAAAAAAAATAAATTAATTAATGGGCCTACCTAATCTGATTTGATATTCCCTTAGAGAGAATTCAAAGTGGTCAAGTCTAGTAACCAGGGACCATATCTCTGCTAGGAACCACATTCAGTACAGTTCCCACCAGTCAGTAGAATGCCAATGCTTTTCAGGTGATGCTAGAGCTAAAACTCTGATTAAACATCATTTAATTCATTACTTTATTTTATTAACTTACTTAATTTTATCTCTTTCCAAGCCTAGAGAGAATATGTATGTATGTTATATGTAACATAGGTTAGGTATAGAATACATGTTATATATTCAATATCTATATAATGCATATAGATATATTTATACATACAATATGTAAATAAAGACACAAGTCTCAACCTGAAAAAGCACAGAAATAAAACCAAAAGAATAGATGGGGGGAAGGTAGGGCAAAGAACAGGAGAAGCAAGTTTTTAAACAAACATGTTTTTAAACATCCTCAATGTACCTGTCAGTCGCTGCATAAAGAAATTCCTCACAAGGGACTTGAAGAGAAACTTCTCTGAAGAAGACAGGCGCACGGCAAGGAAATGCCATGAAGGATATCTGTAACAGTATTATCAAAATATTTCTGAATGTATATGAATCGTGCCCTGTGATTGCACCAATGTACATAATTATGATTCAATAAAATTATTTAAAAAAATGCTCATCATCCGTAATCATCAGAGAAATGCAAATCAAAACTACTTTGAGATATCATCTAACTCCAGTAAGATTAGCCCACATCACAAAATCCCAAAATCAGAGATGTTGGCATGGATATAAAGAAAAGGGAACACTTCTGCACTGCTGGTGGGAATGCAAACTAATACGTTCCTTTTGGAAAGAGGTTTGGAGATCACTCAGGGATCTACAAATAGACCTGCCATTCTATCCTTCAATTCCTCTACTAGGTATATATTCAGAAGACCAAAAATCACTTTACAACAAAGATATTTGCACCAGAACATTTATTACAGCCCAATTCATAATTGCTAAGTCTCAAGTGCCCATCGACCCACAAATGGATTAATAAATTGTGGCATATGTACACCATGGAATATTGTTCAGTCTTAAAGAAAGATGGAGACTTTACCTCTTACATGTTTACATGGATGGAGCTGGAACATATTCTTCTTAGCAAAGTATGTCAAGAATGGAATAAAAAGTATCCAATGTACTCAGCCCTACTATGAAACCAATTTATAGCGTTCTTATGAAAGCTATAACCCAATTATAGCCCAAGAAGAAGGGGAAAGGGAAGAGGGAGGGGAGAGGAGAGGGGAAGATGGATGGAGAGAGAGTAATTGGGACCACACCTACAGTGCATCTTACAAGGGTACATGTGAAATTTACTAGGTATAGAATATAAATGTCTTAACACAATAACTAAGAAAATGCCGTGAAGGCTGTGTTAACCAGTTTGATGAAAATATTTCAAATTGTATATAAAACCAGCACACTGGGGCGGCACCTGTGGCTCAGTGAGTAGGGCGCTGGCCCCATATGCCAGAGGTGGTTGGTTCAAACCCAGGTCCTGCCAAAAACTGGAAAAAAAAAAAAAGCCCAGCACATTGTACCCCATGATTGCATTAATGTACACAGCTATGATTTAATAAAAAAAAAAGAAAGAAAGAAAATTGTTAACAATGAAAAAAAAAGAAATTCCTCAAAGGATCCCACGGGCATATTAGCCATTCAATTTTGAATGAAAAGAATTTAGTAACCATGGGGTAGATGGCATGCTACATGGGATAGATGGAACTCTGTCAATAAGAGATTTAGTCCATTTACTCATCATTTGGCCAATATTTTTTGAGTATTTCCCCTGTGCCAGGCACCATATTTGTGCCAAGAGTTGTGAGGATAAAAAAAATGTTGTTACCTCATGTGCCTTTAAATCTCTCCCAAATCTGGCAAAGGAGATGGACGATTTATCATAATGGCCTCATACGTGTATCATACCTGTTGTATGAACATGATTACAATGCTGTGTGGGTCCTGCTAGGCCTGGGGTGAGCAGCATGCCACGCCCGCACACAGGACAAGCAACTGAACCCCACCCGGATTCAGGGATGCAATGTCAGGGGTGACAAACAGTCACGCGGCACTTGGTTTCAGTGAGCCGCAGGAGGGAGGTGGGAAGGCCTGTAGTGAAGGATGCGTTGAAGATGGGGAAAAGGGAGGCAGGGAAAAAGGAAAGAAACACAAACACCCTGAAGCGGGGGTTCCACAGAGAAAGGGGCTTGGACTGAAGCCTCAAAGCAATGAAAGACTTGCAGCAAGAGACTCACATAATCACATTTTGCTTCTGTTTCTTCTCATTATCAATCTGTGATTTACGTCTTCACTGTCCTAGATAACCCTATTGACTGTAGAAAAGTCCAGTTAAAACCTGGCAAGTCAGCCAAGTGCCGTGGATGGCCTGAACTCACAGGTTCAAGATCAGCCTGACCCAGAGCAAGACCTCGTCTTGTAAAAATAGCCAGGTGTTGTGGTGGGCAACTGTTGTCCCAGCTATTTGGGAAGCTGAGTCAAGACAATCACTTGAGCCCAAGACTTTGAGGTTGCTGTGAACTGTGATGCCATTGCACTTTACAGAGGGTGACAAAGTGACTCTGTCTCAAAAAAAAAAAAAAAACAGGCAAGTCCTTAGACGAATGTGTGTGTTTCTAGATTTTTAGCACTTTGAAAATCTCCCACCTCGTCAAGCATCACCAGGTTTTTTTCTGCATCAGCTTAAAGGGAAAAATACTCTGTTTTTAAAAATAAAATGTTTAGTAGCTCTAATATACAGTTTAAACTTCCACTTTTAACCACGTAAAAGGTAGCTCAATCCCAGTAGGTCCTATATTTAGCTTTTTGTTTGTTTGTTTGTTTGTTTTTTGTGGACATACCACATCTTATTTATTCATTCATCAGTTGACAGACATTGAGTTGTTTCCACTTTTGGCCACTATGAAAAATGCCATTATGAACATTTATGTAAACATTTCTATGTGAACATGTGTGGTATATATTTAGGAGTGGAATGAATGGCTAAAATCAGGAAGACAAGAAAATAGTGAGTGTTTGTGGGGGTGTGCACAAATTGGGACCCCCTTATACACTGCTTACTGAAATGTAAAATGATGCAGCCATGTTCCTATATTTAGCTTTTAACACATCAGTCCCCAGGCTGTCTGAGACAAATTATCTCACCCCACTAGGACTCGACTATCTTCATTCATAAACAAAGATGAGTACTTGCCAGGTCTCTCAGATCACTACAGACAAAATAAATTTCAGTAAAGAACTATAAGCCTTGTCAACAAGAGAGAAGAGTTTATTATCATAAACATGTTACTTTATATGTTCTAACCTATAAACTTAAGTCTTATTTATAATTAGAGAAATAAGATGTCCTGCCTACACAGTAACGATCTCGTTAAACTTTTGAGGTGAACTCAAAGTAATATTACATTCTAGATAAGAGATTGATATGTTTATGCCATGAAATTCTATTTATAAGGATAGGGTCTTCAGGCCTTTTTTTTTCTTTGTAATGTTTCCTTAAAATGTCAAAACAATTTTCTTCTTTTTATTTCTTAATTTTTTTGCTCTTAGAGTCTAATCTTAGTCCTTCCTATTGTAATATACAATAGCAGCAATTTATAATACACATATTATGTATGGGATAAACTCTTCCACTAGACTATAAAATTCCCCAAGGGCAGGGATGATGACTATTTTGTTCACAGCTGTATATCCAACTTTTATTACAGTGCCTGCCACCTCCACTTGGTAACTGCTCAGTAATTGTTTATTGAATTTTTTAAAATAATGAGTGAAATATTAATCAGTCCTAAGTAAAAGGATGTATAATTTGGCAAGTATTTATGCAAAGATTAATCTGGGGAAAGTCCAGGGACACCAGCAAATATTATGAATCCTCTTCTTTTAAAGAGAGCTATAGAGAACATCTTCGAATTTTTTAATTTATTTATTTATGTGCCCACTACTTTCTCTAGTTATAGATAGAAACTTATGTATGGATTGATTGGTGCAAATATCTAAGATAAATGTTTGCTATTACCTAAAATGTTGCTCTCTTACTTACCTTCAGCTCTTTTTTTTTTTTTTTTTTTTTTTGAGACAAAATCTCACTCTCTTGCCTAGGCTAGAGTGCCATGGTATCAGCCTAGCTCATAGAAACCTCAAACTCTTGGGCAGAAGCAATCCTCCTATCTCACCCTCCCAAGTAGCTGAGACTACAGGCACTGCCACAACATTTGGCTAGTTTTTCTATTTTTAGTAGAGATGGGGTCTTGCTCTTGCTCAGGTTGGTCTCAATTTCCTGAATTCAAGCAGTCCACCTGCCTCAGCCTCCCAGAGTGCAAAGATTACAGGTGTGAGCCACTGTGCCTGACTAGAGATGGGGTCTTGCTATGTTGCCCAGGATGGTTTTGGACTGCTGGCCTCAAATGATCTTCTCACCTCAGCCTCAGGAGTGCTAGGATTACAAGAGTAATCCTGACCTCTTTATTTTCTTTTTTCAGCTATGTTTTCTTGATCATTAATTTGCCTTTAATTTGATCTGCAACTTAACTTCAATAATATAGTAATTTATATATGCATAAAACTTTGTGGCTATCCAGGGACTTTAACCCTTTTTATCTCACATGAACTTCCCAATAATATTGAGGAGATTATCGATATTATTACCTTTATTTTGCATAGAAGAAAGAGGAGACTCAAAAGAAACTGGAATGAACTGCCTTAACAAGGGAGGTAACCAATGCCCCTGGGAGCAGTATAGAGCTCTTTGGACCCCTCAGGTGGTCCTCTTGATTCTATTTCTCTATCCCCAAAACATGCACACATGCTCCCCCTGACCTCATGCACTGATAGGTCACTTAGAAGGAACTGGAAAGAATACAAGAGGAACTGTGGCTTGCAGAATCAATGAGGCCAAGCTGAGTGGATACAGTTTGTGGTATAAGGATACCAGCTAGGAGCCCCACTGTGCTCTTTCTTGAATGCTGAATTATGCCTGACATCTAAATGGTATACTGGAACTAGACTCCAGGTCTTTCCTAAAACATATAGCTACATTTAATTTGGGGTGGTGGGGGGGGGAATACAATACAGCATAAAAAAAGGAGAGAGAATAAAACCAAACATCAACAGATTAATATATCTCAGGCTTACAACTTCACTTTCCTTTAGTAGCAATTTTACTTGAATTTTAGTATTGTGGCCTTCAGATATTCTTTTTATTTAGTCTATGTAGACATAAGCTAAAAAATCAATTTGCACACAATTAGACATGAAGAAAACAATGAAAGCCTGATCACAGTAGAAAGATAAATGGCCAATACACATAGGAGAGAATATTTTAATCTAACTAGTTTTAGAGGAAATACAAACACAATAATTAAATTTTGGCTTATAGCCATCATATTAGAAAACACTTTTTAAATAAAATATCCACCAAAGGTATAGGAAAATGGCAATTCTCACTTAAACATAGCTAGAGGAAATAGATAATTTAAAAATAGGTAAATAGAATTATTCTGGAGATCAGTATGAAAATAAATGTCAAAGGCCTTAAAAATATCAGAAATTGACATTTGCCTCTACAATCCTACCTAATACTTATTTCTGTTTCTGAAACAATCAGAATGTGTACAAAGATTTATCTACACAGGGGCTCTCTATCATCACAGTGATCATAGGGAAAAGTTGAAAATAACCAAAGTGCTTCATAATAACTTGGGAGTGCAATTATCTAACCAGTACTAGGAAATATAAAAAGTAACATCATCAAATATAGCGAAGAATACAAAATGAAAATACATACATGTAAGTAAAAATGCACATTATAAAATGTATGTACAATATTATTATGGTAATGTAATAAAATGATAAATGAGTGTATACAAAAATCACTAAAGGGAAATACACACACACCTTCCCACACATAAACACAGGGTCCGACCAGTAAGTTCCTAAACTCTTCCTAGAAACAGTGCCACATACCTCATTGCTGAACATTACTACACCACCTTCAAAGTAAAGAACTCCCCTAGTCCACCCTTCGAAGTAGTTTTAGATCTCTTTTGCTTAGATTGACCATCAGAGGTGTTGTTGTATGAAGGCCTGACAATTAAGTTCAGTGTGCCACCATGCACTTATATTGGCAGCACTGTACAAACAACTCAGAAGGTTTCATAACCTTGGTATATCAGTGTCTCACAGCTGTGCTCATATTGACATGTGGTGGTGGCATACTGAATGGCAATCATTTGTTATTGTCATGTTTTTGTATACTACACAATGATAGCTCTAGATGACCATTCCAAAAAAGGAGTTCCAAAATTGTTTTGAATGTAGTCTAGGCATCAGTGCATAGCTTCTCAAGGGGAGTACTATGAAAGTGACTGTGGTGATGCTCAGCAGTGAGGTAGGTAGCACTTTTTCTGGGATGAGATTGTGAACTGTCAGACCTCACATACATATAGTATCATTAGGGAACTTCTCTTGGTGATAAGATCATAGATGAGGTTTTTTTAAATATATATTTTTGTTTTCCAAGTGCTTAATATAAATATATCATATCTTACAGTAAAAAAATGGAATAAGTACTTATTTTTAATTTCCCCATATTGCTCAAACATTGTTTCTTCACACTAAAGCAATTTTGATCTTCAAAAGCCTCAGCGCTCAAAGAAAGTAACCAAAATTAAGTTCAATTCTTTAAAACAAAAATACTTCATCAGACAACTGGTACAGATAAAGGAGAAGAGAACAAAAATTGAGCGGCAGTGGGGAGAAGACCAACATATCACAGATCTACTATCACCCGATATTCCCCAGTAGGCTGCTGTTGGGATTATAATAGCAGAAGGCTTTGGTGACATCTCATAAAGTTTATGTTCTCGTGACAAATGGCAAGAGTAATCAGTTCAGATTTAGCAATGAACTCAAATAAAAGTTAATTAGGAAAACAGAGACTCTTTACAGGCATCTAAATGTCAAACCAATTAAGGATAATGGGTACACCAACATAAACAAGAACCAGGAAAGAAGCCTTCAGGCAGCTCCGACACCCACTGGAGAGGGTATATAAGAGCCCCAGACCAAGGAAAGACATTCATACTTCAGAAGCCTCATCCTTCTTCTCAGCCAAACCAATACAAACCACAGGCTCCCAACATCATGGCCTGCTGCATTCCCTGCTGCGTTCCCCGCTGCTGCAGCGTCCCCACTGGGCCTGCCACTACCATCTGCACCTCTGACAAATGCTGCCGCTGTGGAGTCTGCCTGCCCAGCACCTGCCCACACACAGTGTGGCAACTGGAGCCAACCTGCTGTGACAGCTGCCCCCCGCCCTGCCACGTCCCTCAGCCCTGTGTGCCCACCTGCTTCCTGCTCAACTCCTGCCAGCCAACCCCAGGCCTGGAGACCCTCAACCTCACAACCTTCACTCAGCCCTGCTGTGACCCCTGCACCCCAAGATGCTGCTGACCTGTGGCTGCTCTGCCCTATGCCTGACAATGAAAGAGTCGACCCAGAAGCTTTAGCGTTCACCTGTGTCAGTACCTGCAATGAATTGACTATGCCTTAGAAATTGAAAGAGCAATGGCACGATTACTGGCAACCCCCACACATTAAAAAAAAAAAAAAAAGAATTTAGAGACTTTCAACTCCATGCAGCTATTATCTATAACCAAGTGCAGTTTGAATAGGTGGATCCCTATAGGCTTCTCAAAGTTGTTCAGTTTCTTCATATTAAAGTGTATCTTTCTTTGGGTACTTTGGGAAATTTGTTTCCAGTCTTGGGTGGTTTCTTTCCAGAAATTGAAATTAAGGAAGTTCATGATCATCCTAATAAATTTTATATTTCTGGCATAGCACAATGACTACAATTACTTATGGTTATTTCTGTTAATTCATTAAATGTGTTTCTTAACTCTGAATGTTAGCATTTTAAGAAACATTGGGAACATCAGTAAAACTCAAAATGGTAACCGTACAGACAAATATTCCTGCTTTTATTTGTCTTGCTGTTTTTTGAATATAAGATGGTCCAGTATATCAGCATACTCGAAAATAGATTTCCTCTCATTTTTCCTCAAAAAAAAAATGGCTTAAGGTAGGTTGGAAAATACTGAACATGACCCAAAGGCTAAACATGACAAAACATATAAACTAATTCATGTGACCTGATCTACTTATGATAAAATTTATAATATAATAATGTCATTATTTCTTGAACTAACATTCATTAAATATCTATTACGTGCCCTGTGTTTTATTGTCTCTGCTAAAAATGAGGTGACCATGGGGCAGGTGAAGAAGATACAAACACATCATAATACCGATCCATTCCTTCATACAGATGACAATTATTAAATCCCACCTGCTGTGTTATAATTTAAAAATACAATAAGTATTCTACTAGCAGCATTAGCAAAGTGCTGTGGAACCATAAAGTTGAGAATAATCAAGATTGTTGCCATAGAGAGATAAAGTGGGAAAAACATAGTCCATGACAAATTGAGCTAGTCATCAAAGAGATGTGGAGAAGGCATTGGAGGGAGACCAGACAGTGGGTTTTGTCACCAACCAAGTCAGTGATCACAGCAGAAGGAGAGAATTTAAGATGGAAACATGCCAAGTTTATGGAGTTAGGACAACCATTCTAGAGAGGAAGAAAACCTATGCAGGCAAGTGCAGTAGTCTATGTAAAAGTTCTTCTTAAGGACTTGTGGAGGGCTAAGTAGCATGTGTGCAGGATGGAATTCCATCAGGCATAGTGTTGATTGGCCACTGGGATAATTAGAAGCTGAACAGAAATCCTAAAGGTCAAAACTTGCAAATAACAGACATTGAATTTCCAGCCCAACTAGAGGTGGGTAAAGCTTGCTGAGCACCTCATACATTCAACGGATATTCCAGAAGGGGCAGAGCAAAAGGATAACCTCAGTCAAGAGAAACGCCAAATTATACCCATCCTAACAGGGTTTAGAACCAAGTCTGAGATGATAAAGAGATGCTGTCTGAACAAAACTGAATACTCAAATTCTATAAGATAATCAAGATTTTCTAAAACATACCATCCAAGATGAAAAGCATAAATTAAAAAGTAATTACATATGTGAAAAAACAGGAAAATATCACCCATAACCAAGAGAAAAAGCAGCTAATAAAAATAGTTCCAGAAAGACATAGATGCTGGAATTAGTAGCCAAGGATCTTAAAAGGGTTGTTATAAATATTTTCATGAATTTAAAGGAAGAGGTGAACAAGATATGAAATAAGAAGAGTAGAAAAGATAAGGGGATCTCAGCAGAAAAGTAAAATTTTAAACTTTTCTTCTATTTAAAATAGTAAGTTAAATGTAAATTATTTAAATTGGGGCAGTGCCTGTGGCTCAAAGGAGTAGGGTGCCGGCCCCATATACCAGAGGTAGTGGGTTCAAACCCGGCCCCAGCCAAAAACTGTAAAGAAAATACTAATAAAAATAAATAAATTATTTAAATTGGAGAGAAACAAATAAAAATTCTAAAATAAAAGTGTATAATGTCTGAAATAAAGAATTTAATAATGGGTTTAATAGCAGATTAGACACTGCCAAATAGAGATGAGGTCAATGAATTGAGATAGATCAAAGTGGGGAAAAAAAGGTAGATCAAGGTGATCTTAAAATACATCAAAATTATCAGAATGAAAGCATACAGGTCAGAGGGGAGATTGAAAAAAAAACAAGAACCTGAGGAGCCTATGGAACAGTGCCAAGTGGTCCAATATACATGTAATTGGAGTCTCAGAAGAAGAGGAATGAGAAAATGAGGAAGAAAAATTGAGGAGTTGAAAAATGTCAACTTTGGTGACATATTTTATTAACCCACAGACTCAAGAATCTCAAGAAATATTAAGGAGGATAAATGCAACCTAAACACACATACATGAGCACACCACACCTAGACGTGCATAGTATCATAGTCAAACTGCTGAATAATAAAGATCAATAGAGCATCATGAAAGAAAGAAGAAGAAATACACATCAAAGAAAAACTGGATATATGACTTCTATTCAGGTAAGATTGGATATGATTGACCATATCCTGGGGTCCCTCCATTACCAGTGCCTTTCCTTCTTTGCTTTGTTTGAGAAACTGAGTGTCTCAGCCACTCTGTGATCTGGCCAGCTGCTGTTGCCCTTGCAGGCTTGAACCCAACCTGGGGCCTTGAACATTCTCAGGCATTGATAAAGTTGTTTAGGTTATTGCACAAAACATTGACAATCAAACATGTCGCTAAATAGAAACTAGCCTCAACCCTCAACCAAATTCCTTGAGGCCGCATATAAATTCTTTTGAACATTTTGAACCTATCTGGGCAAAACATTTCTTTTCTCACAGGTTGTCATGAGTAGTACCATGAAGCTCTCTGTAAGTTCCCCCAGCACAATGCTTTGGACTGATCACAGTGGTGTTTAGTGCTTTTTTTTTTTTTTTTTAATTCCAACTGGCCCCATCTCAAGACATTCTGGGCAGTCCCTTTGGGAATTATCCCATCACTTCAAGGATGATTCCCATCATGGCTTCACCTGGACAGAACACATATTAACTAAATGGAAGAGAAATAATACAATCACCTAAATAGATACAAAGGAGCATCTGACAAAATGGAACACCCACATTCATGATAAAGTTTCAGCAAACTAATAACCGATCTGATAATATCTGGGAAAGATATTACAACCAACAATATACTTAATGGTGAAATAGTGAATACTTTTCTCCTGAGGTACAGAGCAAAGGTGTTTGCTCCCAACGCAATTTAATATTTTATTAAAGATCCAAGTCAATTTAAAGCAAGAAAGTGAATAGATTTTTTTATAAACATTTCTCTTCAAGCCAAAAGGATAAATCTTTTCAATGATGCCAGATCAAATGAATGGAATAAAATGAAATTTGACTCTATTTCACATCATTTGCCAAAAACTAATTAAGATGATTTTCAGACCTAAATGTAAAGGCTAAAATTATAAAGCTTCTATGAGAATAATTAAGATAGTAAACTGTAAACTGAGAAATCATTTTGAGGTACCCAATTCTTTCTTAGGATACACAAAGCCCCAACCATGAGAAATGATAAATAGGACATTATAAATATAAAATTCTACGCCCATCAAAAGGCATGATTAGGAAAATAAAAAAAGGTAAGTCACTGGCAGAGAAAAAAAATATTTTAAAAATATTTAAAACACAGGTTGATAAAAATATCTCAGATTGTATGCGAAGCCCA
>CAUYON010188874.1:0-15989 GCA_963573935.1 Arctocebus calabarensis | reverse complement strand
ATTTTCTTGATCACTATATAAAGACATTGATACTCTACATTTAATAAGTTTCCCCAGTACCCTGCTAAGATGCACCGTAGGTGTGATCCCACCAATTGCCCTCCCTCCACCCATACTCCCCCCTCCCCCTCCCCTTCCTTTCAACCCTGGGTGGTTTGGGTTTTATTTCTTTAAAATAATGAAAACATTTGGAAGAAAAACAAATTGGATTGATGTCACTCCTGTTCCAGCCTCTAAACTGAAGTTGCTGTTATGACTTCAGTGCTACAAAAATGCTGAGGATGATGGTAAGATGGAGAAGTGGTCGCTTTGTCATTGATTCATGGGAAGACAGTTCGTAGAGAAATGACCTCAAAAAGTGCAAGATGATTTTAAAAATATGTAACCTCTTATTTTAGCTATGAAAACATTATTTTTTAATAAAGTTATAGAAAGGAATTGTATAAGGATATTCATAATCAACTTGAGTGGAATAAATTTTCTCTGCACTTAAATGAAGTTTTCCCAATTATTAGTAGTGATGTTCCAAAACTGTGTTAATCGTCTAGCTAATATAACATGGTTCTACTATTCCTTTAATTATAAACTGTATTACAGCTATTGGCCTCCATTTTATCCAGCCCCTTTAGGCTCCTATTTAAAACTCTTACCATTCTAAGGGAGAAATCACCTCTGATTCATGTTGCAATAATTAGTGGTTATTTTAAAATATAGAGATTATGACTAATATTTAAATTGTCTATGTATAATGTAAAGGACTGATTGTTTTTCTTTGGCTTATGCAAAGCCATGTTCTCCAAATTTAAAAGCTGCAAATCATAGAGCAACTGAAATGCATATTACTACTAAAATAAATTTAATTTTGCATAGAAAGTAGAGAACAAAGGAGGAATATACTTCTCAAATAATTCGTTCAGCATCTTTGGTTCCATTTGGGATGATTTCACTTATTATTGGCTTCAGTAAACATAAGAGATATGCTAGATATTGAGCAAACCTAAGGTCAAGACAACAACAAGTGTCATTTATTACCTTGATAAAATAACAGCAGCAGACATTTCCACATGTCCGTCAGTTGCAAGTGAATGTTTTAAACTTCTAATTTTAGCACATTGGACAATGAGTAAGGTCACCACAACTTAATGTAACGTGTGTTAAGGGACAGGCATGTGGTTTTCAAATTATTCCATACTTTTTTTTAAATTAAATCATGGTTGTGTACATAAATGCAATCACGGGGTACAATGTGCTGCTTTTATATACAGTGTGAAATATTTTCATCAAACTGGTTGATATAGCTTTCATGGCATTTTCTTACTTACTGTGTACAGACATTTATATTCTACATTTAGTTTTACCTGTACCCTTCTAAGATGCATGGTAAGTGTGGACCCACCAATTACTCTCCCTCTGTCTATCCTCCCTCCTCCCCTTTCCTCCCCTCCCTTGCCTCTTTCCCCATATTCTTGTGCTGTAATTGAGTTATAGCTTTCATGAAAGCTATAAATTAGTTTCATAGTAGGGCTGAGTACATTGGATACTTTTCTTCCATTCTTGGGATACTTTGCTAAGAAGTATCCATCTATGTAAACATATTACATCCTCCATCTATGTAAACATGAAAGAGGTAAAGTCTCTATCTTTCTTTAAGGCTGCATAATATTCTATGGTGTACATATACCATAATTTAGTAATCCATTCATGGGTTGATGGGCACTGGGCTTTTTCCGTGACTTAGCAATTATGAATTGGGCTGCAATAAACATTCTGACACAGATATCTTTGTTATAATGTGATTTTTGGTCGTCTGGATATATACTTAGTAGAGGAATTATAGGATCAAATGGCAGTTCCATTTTTAGATTTCTATGTATCTCAGGATGGGCAAGGAACCTGAAGAGAAGCTTCTCCAAAGAAGACAGGCACATGGCCTACAGAGACATGAAAAAATGCTTGTCATCCTTAATTTTCAGAGAAATGCAAATCAAAACTACTTTGAGATATCGTCTACCTCCAGTAAGATTAGCCCACATCATAAAACCCCAAAACCAGAGATGCTGGTATGGATGTGGAGAAAAGGGAACACTACTACATTGCTGGTGGAAATGCAAACTAATATGGTCCTTTTGGAAAGAAATCTGGAGTTCGTACTTTCTTAACGGAAAAGTTTCTTTCAGCAACCTATGAGATTGTCAGTTTTTTAACTTTAGTTTTTGAAAACTGTTTAACCCAAAGCAACTTCAAGGGAAAGAACACCAGCTCTTTCCAGTTATAATAGGATATAAAAAGGATCCTTTCACCCCTCCATGTGACTAAAACTGGCCTAGATACTACAGTACATATCAACACATCCATGAGAAGACCTCTTTCACCTGAAAGTCTTTTGGAAGCTATTCATTTTGATGGTATTCTAAAAAGACAGCAAGTAGCCCATGAAAAAAATAGGCAAAGATAGTAAAGTCATGAATCAGAGGCCAGGGCACCCATTAAAAAATAAAAGCCCATCTTAGCAGGGTACTGGGGAAACTTATTAAATGTAGAGTATCAATGTCTTTATATAGTGATCAAGAAAATGCCATGAAGGCTATCTGTAACAGTACGATGAAAACATTTCTGAATGTATATGAATCATGCCCTATGAATGTACAGAATTATGATTCAATAAAATTATAAAAAAAAAAGATAGAATCAGTTGTGTTTTAGGAGGATCTCTTGTTGGGTTATAGATTATTAATTGGGGCAGGAAGGAGAAATCTAGGTGGAGAAAATTCAGTAAAGCAGCTATTTTAAAAGATGAGTAAAAAGATAATGAGAACAGTCTGAACTAAAATATAAGACTGAGATAGATAGGAGTGGATGGATTTGAGAGGAATTTAGGAAATAAAATCAACAGAACAGAAACCGTTGACTAATTGGATGAGTCGATGATGGAGTCCAAGTACACAAACAAGATTGTTCTAGTCTAAGTACTGGGTGAAATTTGTGGCCTGAAGTCAGCACAGAATAAGACCTAGTGTGGACTATTAACCTGATGAGGTAACAGGGCAATCTGAAGGTGTTGAGTGTAGGTGCCTAAGGTTAAGGACAGGGACCAGGTGAAAATGAACTCTGGTGCATTAGTGATTGGCAGATGATCCTGCAGCCTTCAGAGTTGAGGCCACCCTGGGTAATGTGAAGAGAGAGAAGAGCTGAGGGTGGAGACCAGCCTTGGGCGCCTGAAGTAAGAACTCCAGGAGTGCCCAGACAAGCAGGTAACAGCCCAGGTGAGGTGGGGCCTCCAAAGTCCAGGAAAACTGGAGTGTCAGGAGGAGCACACACATGCCAAACCGCTAAGGTGAGGACTGAAAAATTGGCAATATGTCCTACCCAAGAAAAGACACCCAGTGGGTTTCCAGATAGAGACGGTGTGCTATATTTGGTGATGTGCCTCAGATAATCAGTCTTTGGGCCTCCCACCTGGGGGATCTCTCCCCAGCCACACCTTCCAGAATTATGGCTTAGACATAGCTCCTCCTAACTACTGTATCTCCCAATGTGCTAAGACTTAATCTTTTCATTTCCCAGATACTGTAATTAATTCCACTGTAAGAGAATGTTCTTTAAAACAGAAAGTTATAGTAACTTATCAGTTCTTTGAAATACCTTATTTAAAATCTGATGAATTTATTTTTAAATGACTTTATTTAAAAAGAAAAATGAGATATTAAAAAATTCTTCAAAATTTGAAAGTAAGGGAAAAAAATCATCTTCTCAGACACAAGAATAAAAGTTTGCTTTTCTGCTTATGAGCTTTTCGTAATGAAAAATGCTAAAAATATCCAAAGGAAAATAGCCATGAAAGAATACTTCTTCTGCCAACCCTCACTTCGATTTTTCTAAAACAGTAAGAACCAACATTGTGAATTTTCTGAAAGCCATTTTTTAATATATTTTTCAGTAATGTAGTGACCATGTGATGAGTAAAATATAACAAAAAAATTAAGTGTTCTTTTTGAAAAAGTTGAATTTTTTACTTTTATCTAATATAAACCTGGTATCTTTTAAAATATAAAATCTAAAAAGATCGTGTTTAATGGTCCAAAATTACACATCAAAGATATAAGTAAATAACTGTATCATTTTTCTTAAAAGTACTTTGCATTTAATAGCTCTGTATAATCTGAATTAGATTCAAAGAAAGCCAGTTAATCTTCAGACATTTCAAGACAGTGCATAAAAAACAAAAGCCAGTTATTTCCATCTGACCCACAGGCCCAATGCCATTCAGGAAATCTCCCATCAGGGGGCTGCCATCCTGGCCATGCTGAATTCTTGGGTGTTGTGATTCTGGAATGTTCACACATTTTAAAAGTCAGCCTCTCAGAATGCTTCAGTGCAAGAAATGACAGATGGTTTATGAGTTATTTGGTAACACTCATTAAAACATGGTTTTGAAATAAAGTAAAAGAAAGAGAGGTTAACATGGTTTTCCTAAATGAACATAGAAGTTTTAATTAAATTATACAATCCCCTAGATTTTAGTGCTTTGTAGCACATAAATGACAAGGGGAATGCCCTTATCTAAAAGTTAAATAATCAGAAAACTCAGAGAAGCAGACGATTCAGCAATGTTCTACAAGTATTATTTATGGGAAGGAAATGAACATGTATTAAAACTTTTACTATGTACCAGAAATCTGTTTGATTGCTCTTTTAATTCTTATAACAACTCTATAAGGCAGGGGTTATTATCCCCATTTCCCAAATGAAAAATAATGTACAGAAAGTCAAGGTAGGCTGTCTGTATTAACTAAAATACTTTAGCTACCCAGAATAACCAATTATATAGCTAATATGTAGAATTGACAAAGAACTAATATATAGTTAATAACAAATAGAACTATATGTAGTTATTAACATATATGTAGCATATACAGTGACTAATGTACAGCTAAATTATAATTATATAACATATATATTTAATAAATTAGGTAATTATATAGCAAATTGCATTTACAATAAACAGAGCTACAAGACATCTTAAAAATGATCTGGTCCAACATCTTTTAACACATTCACTCCACAAACAGCACTAAATTTCTGCCTTTTGTCAGATATTTTTGCACACACCACAATGGGATACATTTAAAAACCTGCAGATGTCTGACACCACCAAGTGCTGGGATAGGATGAGAAGCACCCAGAATATAAATTGGTGCGACTGTTTGAAAAGCACTTTAGCCCTGCCATCTTTGGGTACCACTTGACATAATACTTCTCATCTGAGGCATGCACATGAGCAGTCCGGGCCGAGAGGGTCACTGAAGCCAGAATAGCAGTGTGTCTAAAACTCTAACATTGGTAAGGACCCAAGTATCCATCAGCAATGAGTTGAAAAACAGGCCAGGTGTGGTGGCTCATGCTTGTGATCCTAGTACTCTGGAAGACCAAGGCAGGTGGAGTGCTGGAGCTCAGGAGCTTGAGATCAGCCTGACCTAGAGACCCTATTTCTACTAAAAACTGAAATATTAGCCAGGTGTGGTTGTGCTTGCCTCTAGTCTACTTGGTAGATGGAGGCTAAAGGATTACTTAAGCCCAGGAGTTTGAGGTTGCTGTAAGCTATGATGGTGGCACTGCACTCTAGCCCAAGACAGGCTTGGTCTTGACAGGCCAAGACCATATGTCAAAAAAAAAAAAAATCGATAAGCAAAAAGTGGCATATTCATGAAAAGTCATATTCTATAGCCATAAGGATGAATGAACTGCATTCAATGACACAGATGAATTCATCTTCCAAATAAAACTGGGCAAAAGGCACTAGAAACAAAAGTATATAAGTGGGAGAGTTGTATTCACACACAGTTCAAAATAAGTTAAATTACTACATTAAGCTGCTTAGGGAAACAGATGGAGATAGTAAAACACAAGGAAAAACAAGAGGATGTGTATCCTGCAAATCTGGATTCTGGTTACAGTGAGGGAAAAGTCAAAAGGGGAGGCTTAAAACAAACAGTCTGGAGGGTGCGGGGGTCTTTGGAGGCACAGAGAGTTTCAAGGGATTCACATGATAATTATTTGTTAAACTGCCCATCTGTGTTTATGCACTATAATGCATTGTATTTCACAATAAAAGAGTGACAAAACAGTAATCCCACCACATTCGAATATATATGTATATACATACACAGATATCATATGTATGTATCCAGTAATCATTTATGAATATGGATATTATGTATGATTTTTGCTTCTGTTCTTTGATTTCTGTAGTTTCCATATTTTCCTCAATGGACAATTTAATATTAGAGTGAATGGAAAAGTCATTTCTACAAACGAAGGGGCATAAGCCCACATTGGACCTGCCCAGCTGGTGGTGGCTCTCAGGCTGGGAAATTGAAGGGGGGCAGGCCAGCATTCCAGGGGGGGATTTATGGCTTTGCCTGGACTAATAAAACTACCAAGAGACTTGTCCCTGGCCCAGGACCAGCCTTTGTGTCCTGGGTTAGCTGAGGAATGAATGTTCCATCTGTTTTGATAGCCACTAGAGCCTGGCAGACAAGGGGTGCCCTGGGGCCCAAGGAACAGACCCCCCTTTGCGCACCCCCTGCCCAGCACTGGGAGACAGTTTTCCTCTCCCTCCCTTTTCTGTTTAGAATCCTTTTAGGACTGCACCTAGATCCCCCACAGCCCTGTGGCTTCCCTTAGAGGTGGAGATTCCTTCTCCCAGCCTCAACAGCCTCAAGATCTCACACCGAAGAGCCTCTTCTCAACTCGAAAATCCTGCCATACCTTTACTGCTTAAGGGAAGCTCGCAACTTTAAGGTTAGATCCCTCTGAGAACCGGGGAAGAATATAAGACACAAGGACCACAGCGTTTCTTGATAACAAACACGTTTTGAAGCACAATGCCAAAGACTAAGCTACTGATGCTAGTGGTTTTAAGTTTCATTTAGTTTTTCTTAAAAATTTGAAGTATGTGCCTTTTCCAGAAATCTTTTCTCAAATCACCCCAATAATAACACTAATAAAATTCTCGGTACTTTTTTTTTTTGAGACAGAATCTCACTTGGACACCCTGGATAGAGTGCTATGGCATCACAGCTCACAGTAACCTCAAATGCTTGGGTTCAAGAGATCCTCTTGCCTCAGCCCCCCACGCACCTGTTCACAATGCCCAGCTTTCTTTAGAAGTGGGATCTCGCTCTTGCTCAGGCTGGTCTCAAACTTGTAAGCTCAAGCAATCTGCCAGCCTCAGCGTCCCAGAGTGCTGGGATTATAGACATGAGCCACAGCATCTGTCCTAAATTCTCAGTATTTAATCACCAGTTTTATAGCAGAAGCCATGAGTTAAAATGTACTGAATGATGGACAAAAAGGAGCAAAATCAATGGAGTTATGGATAACAGACCACATATGTGACAGTAGTGTCATGGTATTATAACAGAGCTGAAAAATCCCTATTGCCTATAATTTTCTATACTAAACTTTAAAATCTTTATTTTAGAGCTCTCTCTCTCTCTCTCCCTCTCTGTATTTCTCTCTCTCTATATATGTATATAGACACATACATACACACATACATGTACAGGGTGGCAATAAAGTTCATAGTAACTATTTAAATTGCACACCAACTTTATGGTCACCCCGTACACACACACACATATGCTACAAAACAGTTTCAAGCAGGTCCTTCAGGAGCATTCCAGAAGAAGGCACTGTTGTCATAGGAGATGATAGTTCCATGGGTGTTATTGCCCCTGAAGACCTTCCAGTGGGACAAGAGTTAGAGGTAGAAGATAATGTTATTGATGATCCCTAGGCTAATGCACATGTTTGTGTCTTAGTTTTCAATAAAAAATTTTTTAAGTAGAAAAAAATGAAAATTTTAAAATAGAAAAAACAGATTAAGGCTAGAAAGAAAGAAATTAGTTTTTGTACAGATGTACAATGTTTTTGCATTCTAAGTTAAATGTCATTACAAAAGACTCAAAACTTAAAAAAATTCAAAAGTTTATAAAGCAAAAATATTACAGTAAGCTAAGGTTAATTTATGACTGAAAACAAATGTTTTCATAAGCTGAGTGCAGCCTAAGTGGATAGTGTTTGTAAAGTGAGCAGCAGTGATGCCCTGGGCCTTCTCATTCCTCATCACTTACTCACTGATTCACCCAGAGCAACTTCCAGTCTTGCCAGCTCTGTTCATGGTAAATTCCCTGTAGAAGTATACCATGTTTTCTCTTTCATACTGTATTTTTACTGTAACTTTTCTATGTTTAGATATGTACTAGATACACAAACACCATTGATATAATTGCCTAAAATATTCATACAGCAACATGCTACACAGATTTAAAATCTAGGATCAATAGACTACATCATATATCTGAGGTGTGTGTTGTGCCATACCACGTAGGCTTGTGTAAGTATACTCTGGGATGTTTGCACAATGGTGAAATTGACTAGCAGTTCACTTCTCAGAATATATCCCCAGAAGAAAGGATGCATGACTTTATATCCTTCCAAGACTGGCATATACTTTAGTTTCCTCTTATGCAAGACTCTCAGTGGGTGTCTAAAATCACAAATAGTACCAAAATCAATTGCCATTAATCACAACACATTTCTCTTTATGTCTTCTGCCTATTGATTAAACACATTTTCATCTTAATTTATCACATACTACAGGAACAATTTTTGCAATTGTACAAATTTCTTTTACCTTTTTCTGATTTTATAGATAGAAGTTTTGTTTTTACTGTAGATCTTAGCAACTTTAGTATATGATTTTTTTTATTAAGTTGAGACTTTTACCTTTTACTTAAAGAAAGAACTTTAAGCTTCTGTGATATATCCAAATTGCCAGCATAATTACACTCACATTTTAGAACCATTATTAAATGAAATAGGGATTACTTGAACATAAGTATTCTGTGAAATACTGTGATAGCTGATCTAATAACCAAGATGGTTACTGAGTGACTTACAGATGGGTAGCATACACAGTGTGGATATTCTGGACAAAAGGATTATTCATGTGCAAGGCATGATGAAGCATGATTTCATCATGCTACTCAGAACAGCATAAAATTTGAAACTTATGGATTGTTTATTTCTGGAATTTTCTATTCAATATTTTTTAATTATAGTTGGCAGTAACTGAAACTACATAAAGCAAAACCATGGAGGGGATGGTCTACTATATTTCTACAAATAAACCTAAAATACTGGAATCATTGCATCATTCTACCAGAATCTATTGGCTTTCATCATTTAAATATGTTCAGACAATGCACTCTTGAACAATCCATAGGTCAGAGAAGAAATCAAAAGGAAATTTTAAAAATATATGGAGAGAGAGATCCCATTAAGATGGCAGAGTCATAGATTTGTGGATCTTATTACTCTACATAAATATTGATTATAAAAATGAAATTGGTTCCAAAATACTTAAAGAAAAATTAATAATTCAACTAAGAATTAGAAGTACCCCAGGGGAACACAAACTGAGAGCAGTGAAACTTAAATGAATAAAAAAAGCTATTTCACTTTCCTCATGTCAATTCCTCCCCTCAAATTGGCTTAGCTCAGGGCCAAGAAAGTTACGTTGGCCTATGATTTCTCTTGCGGCATATAGGAGTGGGGAGGGGTGAAACTGGAGTGTTCTCTAGGATGCCTGGCCACTGGGTCTTTCAGAGAGCCCCCAATGAGATTTGGGTGTTTTTCCCCATACCAAAGACTGAACAATTTGCAGAACTCAGTTTCCTAAGATAGTTAGGAAAAAATAAAGGAATAGGAATACCGTTACAGATAACACTGCACTTTATTAAGAAAGGGTTTTTCCTCGAGGAGGGAAGGAAGCAAGTAAAGGGAATATTGACCCTAGCATTATAATGTGTCCAGGTAGGGGGATTGGTCTCTACCTTACCTCATATCCAGTACTGCTGACTGATGAAGTTCTCCCCCAGGCACAACCAATCAGTAGAGATGGAGAGAAGCATTCAGCTGCCTCTTAAACAGAAAACCTATAAGAAACATGAAAAATCAAGAAAATACTACACAATCAAAGGAAGAAAACAAATCTTTAGTAACCAACCACAAAGAAATGGGGATCTGTGAATTGCCTAACAAAGAATTCAAAATTATCATCACAAAGAAGACAAATGAGTTAATAGAAAACACAGATAGACAAGAAAACAAAATTAGAAAAATAAAATGTGAATGAAATGAGAAAACTAATAAAGAAAAACTGATTTTAAAAAAGCAGAAATACTGAACCTGAAGACCAAACTTCTGAACTGAAATTTACTAGAGGTGTTCAAAAGCAGACTTGCTCAAGTATAATGGGAGTTTCAGAAGAAAAGGAGTAAAAGAAAAGGACAGAAAGCCTCTTCAGAGAAATAATGGCTGAAGAGAAATGGAAATCTGTGAAGAGAAATAGACATCCAGATTTCTGAGTTTCATCGAAGCCCAAATAGGTTGAATTATAAACATATCTATTCAAGACATATTGTAATAAAATTATCAAAAGTCAAAAACAAGCAAAACTTTGAAAGCAGCATAGGGAAAAAACAACTTATCATGTACATGGGAGCTTCTATAATGTTGTCAGCAGATTTCTCAGCAGAAAATGTACAGGGAAGAAGAAAAACAAGAAGATCCACTCAAAGTACTGAAAGAGAAAAACTGTGAACTAAGAAGATTATGCCCAGTGAGGCTGTCTTTTAGAAATAAAAAAAGGAAGATTTTCTCAAACAAATAAAAGGTGAAGCCTCATTATTGCTAGACTTCACAAGAAATGCTAAAATGAGTTCTTTCAGCTAAAATATAAGACCACTGACTGACAGCATGAAAACATATAAAAGTATAAAATTCATTGGTAAAGGTGAAAACATATCCAAATATAGACTATTCTAATACTGTAATGGTAATGCATAAATTACTTAAAATGGTTAGTATAAAAGTTAAAGGATAAAAGTATTAAAAATAATTTGTAATTATAAAAGTTTGTTAATGGATACACAATATCAAAAGATTTGAATTGTGATAACAATAACAAGGTAAAACTGTAGAGTTTTGTATATGATCAAAGTTAAGTTGTTGTCAGCTTAAAGTAGACTGTTATAACTATGGTGTTTATATAAATCTCATGGTAATCAAAAATTCATAAAAACTTGTAGTAGGTACACAAAACATATCAAGAAAGAAATCACGGTGGTGCCTGTTGCTCAGTGAGTAGGGCATCAGCCAGATACACCAGGGCTGGTGGATTCAAACTCAGCCCCGGGGCAGCTAAAATCAGCAATGACAATTGCAATGAAAAAATAGCCAGGCATTATGGTGGACGCCTGTACAGCTACTTGGGAGGCTGAGGCAACAGAATTGCTTCAGCCAAAGAATTTGAGGTTGCTGTAAGCTGTAATGCGATGGCACTCCACCGAGGGTGAGAGAGTGAGACTCTGTCTCAAAAAAAAAAAAAAAAGAAAGAAAGAACGAACATATGCTATTAAAAAATCATATCACGGCTCAGCGCCTGGTTCAGGGGGGTAAGGCGCCAGCCATGTACACCTGAGCTGTGGGTTCGAATCCAGCCTGGGCCCGCCAAACAACAATGACAGCTGCAACCAAAAAATGGCCGGGAGTTGTGGCAGGCGCCTGTAGTCCCAGCTACTTGGGAGGCGGAGACAGGAGACTCACTTGAGCCCAGGAATTGGAGGTTGCTGTGAGATGATGCCACAGCAGTCTATCCAGGGTGACAGCTTGAGGCTCTGTCTCAAAAAAAAAAAAAAAATCATATCACAAAAGCACATAGTAGGTTCCATGCCTGTAGCATAGTAGGTTCCCTGCCTGTAGGTGGGTTTGAACCCAGCCGGGGCCAGTTAAACAACAATGACAACTGCAACAAAAAATAGCTGGGTGTTGTGACAGGTGCCTATTGTCCCAGCTACTTAGGAGGCTGAGGCAAGAGAATTGCTTAAGCCCAAGAGTTTGAGGTTGCTGTGAGTTGTGATGCCACGGTACTGTACCAAGGGTGATGTAGCGAGACTCTGTCTCAAAAAACACAAAAAAGAAATTACCAAATATTCATAAAACAATTAATAAAATGGCAATAGTAGATCTTTGCCTGTTGATAAATACTTTAAATGTAAATAGATAAGCTATAGTAATCAAGCTGATATGGTTCTTGCATAAAAACAGACACACGGACTAATAGAACAGAGAGAAGAGCCGGAAAAAATACATCTATATTTGACTGATTTTCAACAGCTTTGCCAAGAACAAACAATAAGACAAAGATAGTGTCTTCAATAAGTGGTGTGGAGAAAACTATATACCCACATTAGAGAATGAAACAGGGCTTTCATTTCATACCCTACACAAAAATTAAGGAGTTAAAGACATAAATGTAAGACCTCAAACTTTTTTCAAACTATAAAACTTCTAGAGGAAAACTGAAAAAGCTTCTTGGCATTAATCTGGGGAATAATTTTTTTGTTTGTTTTTTTGAGACAGAGTCTCACTATGTCACCCTTGGTAGAGTGCCATGACATCATGGCTCACTGCAACCTCAAGTCTTGGGCTTAGGTGATTCTCTTGCCTGAGCCTTCCGAGTAGCTGGGACTACAGGTGCCCACCACAATTCCCGGCTATTTGTTGTTGTTATTGTTGTCATTGTTGTTTAGCTAGCCCGGGCTAGGTTTGAACCAGCCACCCTGGGTTTATGTGTCTGGAGCCCCTACTCAATGAGCTACGGGTGCCACCTGGGCAATAATTTTTTAATATGACACCAAAAGCACAGGTGGGAGGAATTATAGACAGGTGGGATGACAACAAACTAAAAGCATTTCTTTCTTCCTCCTTTCTTTCTTTGAATGTGGATGTCCAGTTGTTTCAGTAACAGAAAGTTTTTTCCCAGTGTTTTAAGTGTTTTCCCCCACAGTCTTCTAGAATTTGTATTGTTTTGCGTCTTTGATCAAGCTAAAATGTTTTTGCACAGGTAAGGGTGCCACAAACAAAGTAAACAGACAGCCTTCAGAATGAAAGAAGATTTTCACATGTTATAAATCTGACAAAGGCCTAATAACTAGAATCTACACAGAACTCAAATTAAACAATAAGAAAAGTACAAACATTAGAGCGACTCCTGTGGCTCAGTGAGTAGGGTGCTGGCCCCATATACCAAGGGTGGCAGGTTCAAACCTGGCACCAGCCAAACTGCAACAACAACGAAGTCCAAACAGCCCTCTCTATAAGTGGGCAAGACATTTGAACTGAAACTTCTCTGAGGATGACAGACAAATGGCCAACAAACACATGAAAAAATGTTCATAGTCTTTAATGATCAGAGAAATGCAAATCAAAACCACTCTAAGCTATTACCTAATCCCAGCAAAATTAGCTCACATCACAAAGTCCCAAAACACCAAATGCTGGTGTGGATGTGGAGAGAAGGGAACGATTCTACCCTGGTGGTGGAATTGCAAACTAATACAGCCTTTTTGGAGAGAAGTATGGAGAATCCTCAAAGATCTAAAAGTAAACCTTCCATTTGACCCTGCAATCCCATCACTAGGTATCTACCCAGAAGAACAAAAGTCATTTTATCACAAAGACATTTGCACTAGAATGATTTTTGTGGCTCAATTCATAATTGCCAAGTCGTGGAAACAACCTAAGTGCCTGTCAACCCAGGAATGGATCAACAAGCTGTGGCATATGTGTACCATGAAATATTATACAGCTATTAAAAAGATGGAAACTTTACATCTTTTACATTTACCTGGATGGAGTTGAAATACATTCTTCTTAGTAAACTATCTCAAGAAAGGAAAAATAAATATCCAATGTACTCCATGTTAATATGAAATTAATATATAAATAATTACATGTTCCTAAGAACAATAAAACACTATTACAGTCCAGTTCGGGGGTAGCGGGATGTGGGAGGGGGAAGGGTGGAGGACATTTGGCAGAAGGAGGGAGGGCAGGAGGCGGGATCCCACCTAATGTGCACATTGTGAGGGTGTGTAACACGCCCCAGGATGAGGGGCTCGTCTACAAATGGAACTTTACCCTGGAAGTGAGAACAATGTAGCCTAAAAATTGTACCCTCATATTAATTTGAAAAAATAAAAAAATACTCAAAAAGAAGAGTAAATTTAGAGATGGGAAAGAGATTAAAACATATGTAATTTTTAATTATGTGTTTAAATGCCACAAATTCCATGAAAGCAATGGACTAGCCAGGGTTCTCTGGAGAAACAAATCAAACAGGATATGTATGATATCTTTTCATGTATGCATAAAAATGTATATGAGAAGGCTGGCGTGATTATGAAGGCAGAGTTCTGTGATCTGCTTTCTGCAAGCTGTAGACACAGGGAAGCAGGTGGTGCAGTTCAGTCTGAGTCCCAAGGCCTCAAATGGGGGAGGCGATGTGCAAGGACAGGAGCACCTGGATGTCCCCGCTCAAGAAGAGACAGAGAAGTCATGCTTCTGCCCTTTTCTTCTAGCTGGGTCCTTAACAGATAGGGCAATGTCAGCCCCTGTTGGTGAGGGTGGAATTGCTCTACTCAGTCTATGGATTCAAATGCTAATCTCTTCTGGAAACATATTCACAGACACACCAGAAATAGTGTTTTACCAGCTATCTGGGCATCGCTTAGTCCAGTCAAGTTGACACATAAAATTAACCACCACAGGTCAAGACTACATCTGTCTCTTTTCCAAAGTACTCAGCATTATACCTAGCATAGAAAAGATATTCAACACATGTTTGCTCTATAAAATGGAAATGAATGTTGAATCAGGCACTTCATTCAGGGGTTACACATCCAGCACATAACTCTCTCAGTGTGTGTAATCAAGAGATAACAATTATTGTACCCTTTGAGTATACAGGCACACTGAAACTCAGCAAGGGCGAGGTTTGCTCCCAAAAGCAAGATTTGAGAAACTAAGGCATATTTGCTTTTCGATGCAGCTTCAGCTGTTGGCAGTGCACATGAAAGACATCAATGTGTATATCCGCATCAGACTTCCTCTAAGAGGTAGACAATGACAGCGTTTAAATTTCTCAATGAATTTGGAAATATCTGATGACTTGAATCATTGAGCTTACGATATCTTTTTTTTTTTTTTTTTCAGGCAACAAATTCACTTCTACCATAAATAGAAGAATAGATTTAATACTCCTGGAAAAAAGATCAGGATGGCGCCTGTGGTTCAAAGGAGTAGGGTGCCGGCCCCATATACCAGAGGTGGCAGATTCAAACCCAGCCCCGGCCAAAAAAATAAAAAATAAAAACTGCAAAAAATAAAAAAATCACACTAAGCTAACAATTTTCCACACCATTTAGAAATAGCACTGGAAGACATGTATTGTCCTGTCTCCCAACCACTTCTTTTTTTTTTGTTTTTTGGCCGGGGCTGGGTTTGAACCCGCAACCTCTAGCATATGGGGCCAGCACCCTACTCCCTTGAGCCACAGGGTACTCTTTTCCCTAATGAGTATCAGAAGTTCTTTTGGAGGAACTTCTGATACTCACTGGGGATAAAACCTAAAGCTTTAGCATATTCATACCTCCTCAGCCACTGTGTCCTTACCCAAGGCTGTCATAGACCAAGGCAGCTCCTGGGCAGCCCATGGGGTCTTGGGGCTGAACTTCCAGCACACACCCCTACAGGTGCGGTTTTAATGTTTCCTGCCTTTGCTACAATGCACACAGCCACGGCCCCAATCAGTCACCATCAGGATATCTGTGAATGTGTGTGAGTGTGTATTTGTGTGTGTGTAAGTGTATATGAGTGGGTGTGTGTATGTTTGTGGGTATGTGTGAGTGTGAGAGTGTGCAGATGAGAGTGGATAGAAGTTTTTTTTTATTTTATTTTTTTTAATAATTTTATTGAATCATAATTATGTACATTGGTGCAATCACAGGGCACGATTCATATACATTCAGAAATATTTTGATCATACTGTTACAGATATCCTTCATGGCATTTCCTTGATC
>CAUYON010188871.1:0-19431 GCA_963573935.1 Arctocebus calabarensis | reverse complement strand
TTGTCTGAATCAAGGGTTTTTTTGTAGAGACAGAGTCTCACTTTATTGCCCTCGGTAGAGTGCCGTGGGGTCACACAGCTCACAGCAACCTCTAACTCCTGTCTCTTGCCTCAGCCTCCCGAGTAGCTGGGACTATAGGCACCCACCACAACACCCGGCTGTTTTTCTGTTTTGCAGTTCAGCCATGATGGGGTTTGAACCCGCGACCTTCAGTTTATGGGGCCCTACTCGATGAGCCGCCATGAATCCAGGAGTTTGAGGTTGCTGGGAGCTATGCTGCTGCCGCAGCACTCTAGCTCGGACAGCACAATGAGACTCTGTCTCAAAAAAAAACAAAAAAAAGAATAGCCCAATTCATAATTGCTAAGTCGTGGAAGAAGCCCAAATGCCCATCAACCCACGAATGGATTAATAAATTGTGGTACATGTATACCATGGAATACTATGCAGCCTTAAAGAAAGACGGAGACTTTACCTCTTTTGTGTTTACATAGATGGAGCTGGAACATATTCTTCTTAGATCTATTTCTTCTTGATTATGTCTAGGGAGAGGGTGTGATTCTAGGTATTGATCCATTTCCTCCACATTGTCAAATTTCTGGGCATAGAGTTTCTTGTAGTACTCAGAGATGTATCTCTGTGGCATATGTTGTTATTTTCCCTTTATCATTTCTGATTGAGGTTACAGAAGATTTTACTTTTCTGTTTCTAGTTAAACTGGCCAAAGGATTATCAGTTTTATTTGTTTTGTGAAAAAATCAACTTTTTTTGTTAATTTTTTGAATGATTCTTTTGTTTTTAATTTCATTAATATCTGATTTAATTTTGGTTATTTCTTTTCTTCTCCTCAGTCTGGGATTAGCATGTTCGTTTTCCAATTCTGTAAGATGGTTCATGATTTTTGTTGATGTGCTCTCTTTCTGGTTTTTGAATGTAGGCATCTAATGCAATAATTTTCCCTGTTAAGTCTGCTTTTTCTGTATCCCACAGGTTTTGGTAATTTGTGTCTTCGGTGTTGTTATGTTTGAGGAATTTAACAATTTCCTCATTTATGTCTTCCTGAACCCAACTTAACCCATTCAGCTTAAGGTTGTTTAATTTCCAAGTTTTTGTGTGTGGATGAACATTTTTGTTGGAATTGAGTTCCACCTTTATTATCTTGTGGTTTGAGAAGATACAAGGTATATTTTTTATTCTTTTAATTTTGCTGAGGTTTGATTTGTATTCTAGGATGTGGTTGATTTTGGAGCACATCCTATGGGCTGATGAGAAAACTTTATATTCTTTAAATTGGGATGGTGTGATCTGTATATGTCTACTAATCTCATTTGTTCTAGGGTCACACTTAAGTCCTTTGTATCTTTGTTTAGTTTCTGTTTAGAAGATCTGTCCAGTTCTTTCAGAGGAGTATTAAGGTCTCTGGCTATTATGGTGTTATGGGATATCATATTCCTCGGACCCATCAAGGTCTGTTTCATAAATCTGGGAGCATTTAAGTTGGACACATACATATTAAAATTGAAATGTGTTCTTGTTGTATTATTCCTTTGACCACTATAAAATGTCCATCTTTTTCTTAATTTTAGTTGCTTTAAATCCACTTGCATCTTAAAATAAGATCGCAAACCCTCCTTTATTCTTATTTCCATTTGCTTGAAATATTGTTTTCCATCCTTTAACTCTGAGTCTTGATTTACCCTTCAAGTATAGGTGTGTCCCCTGGAGACAGCATATGGATGATTTGTGCTTTTTTATCCAATCAGTCAGCCTAGGCCTCTTCATTGGTGAATTCAATCCATTGACATTTAGTGAGAGAACTGATACATGTGGTGGACTTCTATTCATCTTATTTTGTGAAAGTCTGCTTTATAGTTTTATCCTTTACACCATTTTGGAAGCTCAGTTTTGACCATTAGCTCCTGGGTGTTTACTTTGCTAGTGATCCATTGTGATGGTCCATGTTGAGAATAGGCCTAAATATTTCATATAGACCTGGTCTTGTTGTGACAAATTTCCTCAATGCTTGTACAGCATCAAAAGATTTGACTTCTCCATCAATTTTGAAGCTTGGTTTAGCAGAATGCAGAATTCTAGGCTAAAAATTGTTTTGTTTATGAATATTGGAAGTGGATGACCAGGCTCTTCTGGCTTGAAATGTTTCTGTTGAAAAATCTGCTGTTATCCTAATGGCTCTGCCTCTGTATGTCAATTGTCACTTACTCCTGGCTACTTGCAGAATTTTTTCTTTCATCTTAACTTTGGACAGGTTTATTATTACAATGTGTCTTGGAGAAGTTCTGTTTGAGTTGAGATAACCTGGGGTTCGATTTCCATCTGAAAGGAGTGTGTTGGGGACTTTAGTAAAACTTGAGAAGTTTTCATTTATTATAGTCTCTAGTGGGGCTTCCATTCCTTTGGGACAATCTTCTTCCCCTTGGTGAATCCCTATTATTTATATTTTTAAATGCTTTGTGGAGTCTCGTAGTTCTCTAAGTGCCTAATCTGCTTTCTCTTTCTTCTTTTGTGCCTCTGTAAGTACCTGGGTTAACTGGAAAACTTTACCATCTGACTCTGATGTTCTTTCTTCTCCATGTTCTCACCTATTTTTGATACTTTTCTATAGCATGAGATGTAAAAAGGAGACATGATTGTCTCCTTCATTTTCTTAAGCTCCACCATATGCTTTTTATATTCTACATATTTCTTGTCTGACTTTTAGTTCTGTCTTTCCATTTTCTCATCCATTCCTTTTGTTGTCTTTATCATTCATATTTTAAATTCATTTTCTGTCAAATCCATTAATATTTGTAGGTGGAGTCTTCTGCAATAGCTGCCTCATGGTCCATTGGGGGATTTCCTCTGCTTTGATTTTTCATGTTGCCCAAACTTTTCTGTTGATCACTCCTCATGTGTTCTTTCTTCCTCCTTGTCCTCCTTTTTCCTTTTCACTGCCTCCTTTGTCTCAGATTACCCGTCTCAGAGCTTCAGTCTTGAAGTAGTCTCAGCCTGAGCAAAGACAAACTCTTCCTTGTGGCCAATGAAACAGAAGTCATTGCTTTTAATGACAACATGTTGCAATGTGTTGCTGGGGATCCAGGTAGCACTTTGTGTTTTTTTTTTTAGGGGACAAAGAGAACAGCCAGCAACCTCTATGGTCCTTATTCCAAACTTAGTTATCTTTGGTGATCACCTGATTGTTTCCTCAGGATTTAGACCCTGCTGGGTTGGGATCTAAAAGCTCACAAGAATCCTTCAGGTGCAGGTTTTATAGTTTCCCCCTGATTCCAGTTCCCATGGGGTGTGGGAGTCCCTCAGCCTGTCCTAAGAGTGAAGTTCTGATCCCAGCAGGCAGAATTAAGATGGCTGAGCCTTTGGCCCCTGCTAAGACCTTGTTGTAACTTCCCACAGTGACAGCCCTGCTGGCCTCTGAGACCTTCTCACTATGTCCACCTCACCAGCCACCAAACCTATGGTAAATCCATTCCAACCATCATTCAAATCTGATTGTCAATTTTGATTTTAAGCTTTCTACTCAACACACAGCTTCCTCCAACAACTGAAAGCTCTGGAAAGGCTTCCCCCCATCCTGGACCACTATAGGGGGTCAACCAATCCCAGCTGGTTGTAATCACTTGCCTAATTCATCAGATTTCCACTGCTCTGGATCATATGCTGTATGCAGCTCACCACCTCCTCACTGTGCTCCTTGAGCTATGACTCTGGGTAAGGTCCCCATCTCAAGTATGGCTGGCTTCTCTCTTTTTCTCCAGTTGTTCTAGGAGAGTTCAGCTGAACAATCCTGGTCTGCCATCTTACCCCACCCCCTTCATTTTTAGTTATTTTAAAGTATACCCTAAGCTACTGTTGTTTATAGTCACCTTGGTGTGCTGTCACATATTGTTCTTTCTATCTAATTACCTAAGTATTTTTTACACCCATTAACTAACCTCACTTTATCTCCTTCTCTTTGCTACCCTTCCCCGGCTCTAGTAATCACTGTTTTAGTCCCCATCTCCATGAGATAAATTGTTGTTAATGTTTAGCTCCCATATATGAGTGAGAACGTGTGATTTTTTTTTTTTTTTTGGCTTATTTTACTTAACATAATGTGCTCCAGTTCCATTTTTTGTTTCAAATGGCAAGATTCCATTCTTTCTTGTGGTATATAATTGCTCATTCTATATATATACCATGATTTCTTTATCCATTCATCTGTTTATAGATACTTAGGTTGGATCCATATCTTCACTATTGTAAATAGTGGTGCAATAAACATCATAGTACAGATATCCTGAATACTGGTATTCAGGTATATATCCTATGGCTATATACCTAGCCACAGGATTCCTGGATAATATGGTTGTTCTATTTTTTGTTTTTTTGAGGGACACCATACTTTTCTCTATAGTATTTACACTAATTTACATTCCCACCAACAGTGTACTAGAGTTCTCTTTCTTTATATCTTTGCCAGTATTCATTATTGCCTTTTTGATAAAAGCCATTTCAACTGGGGTGAGGTATAGTTTTGATGGTGCATTTCTCTGATGACTAATGATGCTGAGCATTTTTTTAATGTACTCCTTGGCCATTTGTATTTTCTTTTGAGAAATATCTGCTTTGATCCTTTGCCCATTTTTCGATCAGATTATTTGCTTTTTTTCTTACCAAGTTGTTAGAGCTACTTATATATTCTAGTTATTAATTCCTCCTCAAATGGGTAATTTGAAAATATTTTCTTCCATTCTGTGGGTTGTTTCTTCACTTTGTTGATTGTTTTCTTTGCTGTACAGAGACTTTTCAGCTTAATGTGATTCCATTTGTCCAATTTTATTTTGATTGCCTGTGCTTTGAGAGTTTTACTCAAGAAATCCTTTCCCAGACCAATGTCCTTAAGTATTTTGCTAATGTTTTCTTTTAGAAGTTTTGTAGTTTCAAGTGTTAGATATAAGTCCTAAATCCATTTTGAATTGATTTTTGTATATGGAAAGAGATAAAGGTCTAGATTCATTCTTCTGGATATGGATACCCAGTTTTCCCAGCACAATGTTTTGAAGTGACTGTCTTTTCTCCACTGAATATTCTTGGCACATTTGCTGAAGATAAGTTCACTGTAAATGTGTAGATTTATTCCTCAATTCTGTTCCATTGTTCGATACATCTGTTTTTATGCCCGTAGTATGCTGTTGTAGTTGCTATGAGGTTACTTGAGTCGGAGCTTATGATTCTTTCAGTTTTATTATTTTTATTCAGGATGGTTTTGGTTATTCTGGGTCTTTTGTGGTTCCATATAAATTTTGAGGTTAATTTTTCTATTTTGGGGTTATTGTTATTTTCATGGATATTTTATTGACCCTGTAGATTGCTTTGGGTAGTATGGACATTTGAATAATATTGATTCTTCCAATCCATGAACATGGACTATCTTTCCATTTTTTGTGTCCTTTTCAATTTCTTCCATCAAAGTTTTATAGTTTTTATTATATAGATCTGTATTTGATTACATTTATTCCTATGTATTTTATTTTATTCATCATTATTGTAAATAGCTATGAATAATTCAAAGGATCATTGGAAATTAGGGATTACTTTCTTTGTTTTGTTTTCATACTGTTTTCTATTGGCATATAGAAATGCTATTAATTTTTGTATGTTGATTTTGTATCCTACAACTTTCCTGAATTCATTTATCAGTTCTTTTTTTATAGTGTCTTTGTCTGGTTTGTTATCAGGGTGAAACAGACCTTGCAGAATGAGTTTGAGAGTATCCCCTCCTCTTTGAGTTTTTGGAATATTTTAGGGAGTATTGGTGCTAGTTCTACTTTGAAAGGTTGGTAGAATTTAGCAGTGAAATCAATAGTTCCTGGGCTTTTCTTTGATGGGAGACTTTTTATCACTGCTTTTATCTCATTACTTGTTACAGATTTATTCACGCTTTGAATTTCCTCCTGTTTCAATCTTGGCAGGTTGTATATGTCTGGGAATTTATCTGTTTCTTCTAGGTTTCTAGTTTATTGGCATGTAACTTCTTATAGTAGCAGTCTCTAATTATCCTTTAGATTGTTGCAACATCAGTCATAATGTCTCCTTTTTCATCTCTGATTTTATTTATCTGGATCTTCTTTCTTTCTCTTTTTTTCTTAATCTGGCTAATGGTGTATATTTTATCTTTTCAAAAAAAGGAACTTTTCATTTTGTTGATCTTTCAAATACTTTTGGTTTTAATTTCCTTTATTTCTGCTCTAATGTTTATTATTTCTTTTCTTCTACTTGTTTTTTCTAGTTCCTTGAGATACATTACTAGGTTGTTTAGTTGAAGTTTTCTACTTTTTTGATATAGGTGCTTAGTGCTCTGAACTTTTATCTTATTACTATTTTTGCTATATCCCACAGGTTGTGCTGTTATTTTTTCATTTGCTTTAAATTTTTTTAAATTTCTTCTTAGTTTATTCATTGTTCTGCTTGTTATTTGGAAGTATATTACTTACTTTCCATGTATTTTTTTATTTTCTAATGTTTCTCATGTTATCAATTTCTAGTTTTATTCCACTGTGGTCAGCAAAAATATTTTGTATGATTTAAATTTTTTTTTAATTTTTTCAGAATTATTTTGTGGCCTAATGTGTGGTCTATCCTTAAGAATGATCCATCAGGTAGGAGAAGAAAGTATTGGATAAAACATTCTGCAATGTTTCATTGTTGATTTTCTGTCTGAATGATCTGTCCCATGCTGAAAGTGGAGTGTTGAGGTCTTCAATGATTGTTGTGTTGGGTTTCTCTCTCTCTTTAGCTCTGATACTATTTGCTTTATATATCTTGGTGCTCTAGTGTTGAGTGCAAATGTATTCAGAATTGTTATGCCTTTTTACTGAATTGATCACTTTCTTCTTTGACTTCCTTTTTTTAAAATTTTTATCGTGAAATCTTTTTTATCTTCTAGAAGTATAGCTGATACTAGAAATTTCCTGCTGGGTCTTTGGTCTTAGAAAGTGAAGAATGAAATCACAGACTACATATAAGCGAAAGTGAAAAATATTATTATAGATTAAAAAAAGCAGACAAGAAAGTTTCCAATGCAGTGTAAGGGGTCCCAGAGGGGTGCTGCCAAAACTCCTTTGTCTAGGAGCTTACTTATTTTACCATACTTTCTCCTTTCTTGATTGGGTCTTTCTATATGCAAAGTAAGGATTCTGTATTGTACCAAATTGATTATTCTATATCTTATCAATCACTTCATCACTATAATTGTTTCTGACATACATGATATAGGAATGCATAGTTTCCAGGTGATTTTTCACCCATTTCTATGGTGCCACTACTTTTCAGTTGACCTCTCACAGATTTCTATGATTTCATAAAGTTTAAGGTGCAAAGTTCCATTTTTCCTTTCCCAGGGTTGTGGCATGATGATTGTACAGGTTGTGAAGCTATGGCTCTTCTTTTATTCTCTTTCGCACCAGGTGCCTTTTCCCAGTCTTTTATTCTTAACTGCCCTGCATAGGTTCCCCTTCATAGCTACTTCTGTCCTTTTTGGGTTTTCCATTTATCCTTTTTCATCTTTTTATTTTCAGTCTATTTTAGTCTTTATAAGTAAAGCACATTTCTTGCAGGCAACTTGTAGTTGGCACATTTTTTTTTATCCCTTTAGCCCTCCATGTCTTTTGATTGGAAAGTTTAGTCAATTTGCATTCAATATTATTATTATTTTTTGGCAGTTTGTGGCCAGGGCTAGGTTTGAACCTGCTGCCTCCGGCATATGGGACTGGCGCCCTCCTCATTTGAGCCACAGATGCTGCCCTTGCATTCAATATTATTGTGGATAGGTTAAGTACTTACTACTACTATGCAGTTATTTGATTTATGCTTGTTTTGTGGTTCTCTCTTTCTTTCTTACTTCCTGTATTCCTTTTTTACAAGCGATTTTCTACAGTAGTGTGTTTTAGTGTCTTTTTTTTACTTTTTAAATTTAATTTTTAATTAAAATCATAACTTCATACATAGATGGGGTACAATGTGATGATTTGATATGCAACATGGAATGTTTAAATCAAACTGATGAACATAAACCATCACCTACCTCACTTGTTTATTTTTTGTGGTAAGGAATTTATAATTTACTCTTAGTTATTTTGATCTATACCTTTGCATTGTGCACATTAGGCAAGATCCCACCAAATGCCTTCCTTTGTTCTACCAATCGCCCTACCCTCTCTTTTCCTCTCCCTCCTCTTCCCTCCCCTTTGCTAGACTATATTTCTGTTTTATAATTTATGAGTATGTATGTGTTTGTATATTGGTTTTATAATAGTATTGAGTACTTTGGACACTTTTTTCTCATTGTTGAGTTACTTTACTAAGAAGAATGTGTTCCAACTCCATCCAGGTAAACATGAAAGATATAAAGTCTCCATCTTTTTAATGGCTGAATAGTATTCCATTGTATACATATACCATAAATTGTTAATCCATTCAGGGGTTGAGGGGCGTTTGGGTTGCTTCCATGACTTGGCAACTATGAATTAGGCTGCAATAAGCATTCTGGTGCAAATGTGTTTGTGGTGAAATGATTTTGTCCTTCTGGTAGATACCTAGTAATGCCATTGTGAGATAAAATGGAAGGTTAACTTTTAGTTCCTTGTGGCGTTTCCATACCACTTTCCATAAAGCTTGTATTATTTTGGAATCCCACCAGCAGTGTAAAAGTGTTTGGTTCTCTTGACATCCATGCCAGTATCTGCAATTTGGGACTTTGTGATGTGGGTTAATTCTACTGGATTTAGGTGATATCTCAAAGTGGTTTTAATTTGCATCTCTCTGATGATTAAGGACAATCAGCATTTTTTCATGTGTTTGTTGGCCACTCATCTATCATCTTCAGAGATGTTTCTGTTCAAGTCTCTTGCCCATAAAGAAGTTCTTGGTAGATTCTAGTTATCAGATGTTTAAATGTCTTTTATTTTTTATGTATCTATTGTACATTTTTTGTTTTGAGGTTACCATGAGGTTTGCAAATAACATTTTCTCACCAGTTGTTTTAAACATATGAAAACTCTCTTACAGACAAAAAAACCAAACAAATAAATAAGCAAGGGAAGGTAAATCTAACAGAGAATTAGTTCCATACTCCCACAACTTTTTAATTTTTTGTTGTTTCCACCAATATCTTTTTATACTATCTATCTCTCAAAAAATAATTGTTGTTATATTTGTTATTTATAATTATTGTTGTCTTCCTACTTACAATGTAAGTGGCTTATACTCTGCAATTATAGCAGTGGTGTATTCTGTGTTTGTGTCTTTACTGCTACCAGTGAGTTGTATACATTCAGATAACTTCTATTGTTCATTAACATCCTTTTCTTTCAAATACAATGCCTTTTAGCATTTCTTGTAGGATAGGATTTGTGTTGATGCAATCCCTCATCTTTTGTTTGGCTGGGAAAGTCTTTATTTCTCTTTCGTGTTTGAAGGACATTTTTACAGGATATAATATCTAGGGTTAAGGACTTTTTTTTTTCCCCCCAGCACTTTGAATATGTCATGCTACTCTTTCACTGGGAAGTTTGCTATCAGATGAATTGAAGCTCTTTTACGTGCTATTCCCCTCTGCCTTTTTTTCTTGCTTCCCTTAGGATCTTTTCTGTTTCCATGACCTTAGAGAGCTTGATTATTAAATGCCTTGAGATAGTCTTGTTTGGATTAAATCTGTCCCGTGTTCGGTGACATTCTTGTGACTGAATTTTGATCTTTTCTCTATAAGTTTGGAAAGTTCTCTTTTGTTATTTCTTCGAATAAACTTTCTACCTCCTAAAGTCAATAATTATTAGATTTACTCTTTTAAAATTATTTTGCAGCATTCTCATTCTTTCTTTTTTTCTTTTTCCTCTTCTGACTACATATTGTCAAACAGCCTGGCTTGAAGTTCACTAAATTTTTCTTCTGCTTGGTCAGTTCTGTTGTTGAGAGACTCTGATACCTTTCTCAGTTTGTCAACTGAATTCTTAAGCTCTAGAATTTCTGCTTGATTTTAAAAAAAATTTAATCTCTTTGTTAAATTTCTTTGGTACACTTCTGAATTTCTTCTCTGTGTTGTCTTGAAGTTCATTGAGCTTCTCAAGCACACTATTGTGAATTCTTTGTCTGAAAGGTCACTAATCTTCATCACTTCAGGATTAGCCACTGGTGCCCTATTTATTTCGGTTGGTGAGGTCATGTCTTCTTGGATGTGTTTGATGTTTGTAGATGTTAGTCAATGTATGGAAATTTAAGATTTATGTATTTATTTTAATCTGGGCTTGTTTTAATATATTCTTTTTTTTTTTTTTTTTTTTTTTTTGCAGTTTTTGGCCAGGGCTAGGTTTGAATCCTCCAACTCTGGCATATGGGGCCAGTGCCCTACTCCTTTGAGCCACAGGTGCCACCTTGAGTCCATCCTTTTTGAGAAAACTTTCCAGACATTCAAAGGGAATTGAGTTGTTGTCTAAGTCTTTGGTCATTATTTCTGTGTCAGCACTGGTATTACCCCAGGCCCAGTAATGTTGTGATTTTTGTAGATGCCTGGTAGTTTCATCTTGATGGAATTGAATAAGATATAGGAGCATTCCCTGGATTACCAAGCAAATTCTTTCATTCTCTTTCCTTGCTCTCTGTACTGGAGTTGAAGGAGTGACATGAGTACTCCTCCATGTCTACTGGAATCTAGTCACACTTGAAGCCAGCCCAGTCTCATCAAAACCACTGGTGGCTGTTGCCTGGCTGCATATAATGTTTATTCAAACCTCAAGGGCTCTTTAATCAGCAGGTGATGAATTCTGTGAGGACTGCATGCTTCCCTTCCAGGCAGCATGTTTTCTTCTGGTCCAGGGTGGGTCCAGAAATTTTGCCTTCTAGCAACTAAGTTATTATACGCAAGGGCTCCAGGAGTCTGCTTGGTACTTCATTTTATTTTGAGTAAGCTGGTACCCTAGTTGAAAAACAGTCCTCTGAATTCTTCCCTTTGCTTTCCCCAAGTGGAAGAAGATTCTCCCTGAGCCACACTGCCTGTAGTTGGCAGAGAGGTGACATAGGCACTGTCTTTGATGCTACTGCTAGTGTCACACTGTATCACATGTACACCAAGTTCACTGGCTCCAAGCCAGCAGTCATAGAAATTGCACAGGGACTTCATGGCTCAATTGCCTAAGCAATTTAGTTTATGACTCAAGCTGCTTTTTGTCAGCTAGTGATGGAGCTATCTGAAACTTGGGTTTGAAGCAAACCCTCTGGCCAGGCTGGTCAAATGCTCCCTCTGTGGGCTCTGGCAGAATTTTGCCATGTGCTATGCTCCCCTGTGCCATGGAAGCCCTGAGTTTCAATGCAGAGCCCCACAGTCACTTCACTCTCCCTTAGGCACACAGTTTATCTCTCCACTTGGCCTGCTGGTGTGACATTGCTAGAAGATAAGGGAGGGGTGGTGTAGGCAATGTAAGATTGTATTTTCTGCCTTCTTCAGTGCCTCTTTTCTTGATATAATGTTAAAACTAGGTAGGATGATCATTTTCCTGATTTTTGATTCTTCTGAAGTTATTTACTTGGGTGGATAGTCATTGATTTAGATGTTTGTGCTTGATGGACAATTGCTGAAAATTCCTATTCTGTCTTCAGATAATTCAGATTTTGAGGAAATGGTGGCCCACTTCCTTATTTTGTAAGTGAAGTTTTATTGGATTATTGCCTATCCCTCATTTATATGTTGTTTTTCACTGTTTTTCTGCTGCAGCAACAGAACATCATAGTTATAACATGTTTTTATAACATATAAAAAGCCAACATTTTGAAGGCTTTATCCCTTCAAAGCCTAACATATTTACTGTTTGTCTTAGTTCAGGAAAAGTTCACTGACTTGTAATTCAGAAGGACATTAAGAGAAAGAAAAAAAATGAGACTATACAGTCAGACATTTTAGAACTTGGCTTCTTATTCCTTTGTATTCTGAAAAAATTTTCTTGTTTTGTTTATATTTTTATTTGTTCTAGCTTAGCATCATTGACCTGCTTTCTGGCAGAGCTGATGTAATGGCATAGATAGTCTGTGTCTATCCTGATTGGTTAAATATTTGTTCTTATTGATTTCTGCCTATACTATACAAGTAATAACTTGTTTATAACGCCACAAATATTTCAACTATTGTAATATTGTTACACATTACTAGTCATTGTAACATGAAGTTAATTCAGAATTTCTCTCTCTCTCTCTCTCTTTCTCTCCTTTTTTTTTTCTTAGACAGAGTCTCACTTTGTCACCCTGGGTAGAGTACCATGGAATCATAGCTCCAATGATCCTCTTGCCTCAAGCTTCTAAGTAGCTGGAACTATAGGCACCCTCAATGATGCCTAGCTAGCTTTTCTATTTTTTAGTAGAGACAGGGTCTCGCTATTGCTTAGGCTGGCCTTGAACTCCTGAGCTCAAGCAGTCTACCCACCCGGACCTCACAGGGTGTTAGGATTATAGGCATGTGCCACTGCACCCAGCCCAGTTTTTCTCCTCAGTGTACCAGAGGAAGATCTCTCTCTCTCTCTCTCCATATATATATAATATGGATATATATATATATATATATACACACACATATATATATATATATATATATATATATGCTAAAACTTGTTATTAGTCAGCACAACAATCAGTACCTACTGAGTGTCTGTGTCACTCAGGTTGTTGATTAATGCTGCAGGAGATACGAGCATCATAAATGCTTTGGTGGACAGGAGTTTCCAATACTAGAAAGGAGAGGCCTCTAACATTTGGTACAACTTAAATATAAGAATATTATGTTTATTTCCTCTCTTCCAAATTTAGCATTTCCCATTATAAGGGAAATGTTTCTCTTTTTCATTGCAGAGACCTGGCTGTTAAGTTTGCCTTGCCTTTGCTGTTTTTTACATTGGCAATGGCTCAGAAGACAGCCCAGGTTCAATGAGTGACAAATCGTTACTGACTGTACAATGTAATTAAAAAACACAAGCATTGATTAGCGATGAGCTAAACCTGAGACCAAAAAGTGAAAGACCCAGAATAGCTGGTAAAACTTCTCATTGGATCTGTCTGAAATAGAAGATGTTTGCCCCTGCAGGCATGGCGTGGGGCCCATTGTGCATTTCCATTAGAGATCTGCACTGGATCTGAGCATGCCATTGATGTTGGCCTATTTATGAAAGGCTGTTGAAAGAAGTTTCAAAGCTAATTGAAAAGAAATGTTTATGAACTACAGGAACTTCAAACAACATGGCTCCAAAATGTTTCAATAGTTTGGAAATCGGGGTATTTCAATCACTTGCATATAAAACAAAATGATTTTAAATGAAAGCTTCATGGGTATTTAGTAAGAGTTTAAAAAACTTTTAATTAGAAAGTTGGCTGAGCTTATTATAACAGTTTCTACCCTTATCTGTTTGTGCTTTTATTGTGTTGTCTATCCCTGTTTTCAGGAATGTCAACTGCAGTTGCCTAAATCCACCTTGTCTAGAGACAAAGAATGTAGTTTGTACAGGATGTTGTCAACTACTGTTAGATACACATTTTTTCTTTTATCTAAGAAAAAGAAATTTATCAAACCTACTTTTCCAAAAAAACAGGAATGATAATAAAGCAACACTCTACACAATACTTTCACAAAATTTTTCTCAAGTAAAACTTAATAGGAAAATCTGGAGGGTGAACTGTGCCTCAACCACACTGAAAAGTGAGTGAATTTATGTGAACAGAGTGAAAACATAATTATTAAAAAATGTTCTCCCCCAGGCAGTTTTCAATCAAGATCTGAAAGCATTAGCAAACATTGATTTCTTCCATAACACTTGTCCTTATTATTGGACCTGATTTTTGTCTATTCTTAAAGCAGAAATAGAGGTCTGATAATGGAAGCTAGTGTGCCGGATTTACATGTGAGCCGTTGCCCACAGGGGTGGGAAAGCAAGGTGTTGTATCCTTGTTCCTCAAAGCAGAAAGGGAATAAGGTTCATTGTTATTATCTCAATTATCATAATTACTCTATCCTTAATGTTTTAACAACATTTTTTTTAAAGTTGAGAAGACTTGAGCCAAGTAATTTACCTAGTTATGCATGTAGTTGGTGCTGAAACAGAAATAAAATACAATTTATCACTGGTCCTTTATTCTAGTGTGGTTTAAAGCAGACAATCAAGTTTTAAAAGTTTAACTACTGAGGGGAATAACAACTTCCAGTTTCTATGACTGATTGGGAGGGGTGTTCATGGCTTAATTGTCAAAACAGCAATTAGATTTCATCACAACTGAACTAGTTTGATTGACTGAAGTAACTGGATTAACATGGGAGATGCAGTTACTATGGCTATGTTCTGACTGAATTGTTTTAATTAAAGAGAAACTTAGTTGCCTGTTTACTGCTTGGTCTGACAAAAGAAATGTCCTCAAATTTTTTCTTACCACTTGAGCACTTACTGGTCACTTTATAATTACATAACTTAACCTGCTTTCTGAGGTCCAAAGTGACTTTAAGAGATCCCAGGATTTTCAGAAGAGCTGGGATGTGGGAGAAGTGAGGCAGCCCTGAAAATCATTTGCCTAAGAGGGTTTGTTTAAAATTGGCTTGGGGTGACACAGAAAACCTGAAACATTGCATAATTATATTTCTTCCGTTTAAACATGGTGCAGCTCACCTTTTTAATCTTTCTTTTTATAGAGGATTATGAGTTATGCTGGTAGACTTTTAGAGCCTCTGGCCTTAACTAGCACCATTTTGGACTTCATCCTTAGCTCTGCAGAAGCCTATAACAGACACACTACTTGTGACTTTTTTTCCAATTAAAATAGACCTCCCTTAGTTAACACAGAACTTTCTTTTGAGTTTGTTCCAACATGGATTTCCTGGGGATGTCATAGAAGTTCAGAGTTTCAAGGCAGGTGAGATGCACTGCTTAGCAGTGCTGGACAGCGAAACAATTGAAAACAAATGTGATCTGGTTTAGAGAACACCAAGTAGAGCGCTGTCCATGTGGGACTTCCTATGCAATGGATATTTGCTTAGAAATAAAAAAGCAGCAATATATTTTAATAGGTGCTAATTCTGAATATCTTATTACTATTTAAGCATTCACGAGAGAAGAAATGAAAAGGGATGGAGGTCAGGCCAATTGAACATTGATCCAGTGCTTGTGATGTGCCAGGTACTGGACTAACATTTACCTGCATTACCACATTCAGTCCTCGTAACAGTCATTCCCTCTTAGGAATCTGCTCTTCTGCTCTCAAACTACAGATAGAGTCAGGTTCATATCCAATCCGAAAGTCACACAATGAGTGCTTTCAAACCTAGTTATACTTTCTGCTTAAAAGTTTCTGTATATGTCAAAGTAAAGTAAAGAATGAGTATACAGAACAGTATGAAAGTGATTTTGTAGGTTTCTGACCCAGATCTGATGTTTGTAGATAATCTGACTCTCTGTAAGTTCAATGTTTTCTAAATGGATTCTTCATTATTTTCCTGGGCTGTGCATGAGAGCTAAGTTGATGGAGAGATACAGTAGATTAGCCATCTAACAAACCCAGGAGTGATTTACCAATATGGGTGAAAATGTTTTACTATGGATGATAATATGTCCATTTTTGTGTGTGTGTGAGTGTGTGCAGGCCTAGGGAACAGAAAAACAGAGGGGAGGATTAAGGCAGAAATTTCTTTTTAAACTGTAAATACAAACTGAGAGTACTATCTCTCTCTATACATTAGGGTGAATGATTTTCATGAGAATAGCAAAAAGCTTTTCAAAAGCAATGGTAGGCCTATTTTCTTCATGGAATTTATTTATATATATCTCACTCTTCAAAATATTTTGTTTATTTTTATCTGAGTAGGACACTCATATGATCTAAGAAGCAAGAGTGTAATAATCAAGTGTTCCTGGGGAAGGTTTGCTCAAGGAACTGTTCTTATCCCCACTGCTTCCTTGATAGTCACTGTGTTCGATTCTTGTATACACTTCTGGTACATAAAAGTAAATACAAACTCTTATGAATGCTTTTCTTTATATATGCATATTTCTAGAGATCTTTCTATATCAACAGGGATATAGAAAAGATATTCCTGTGTCTTTTGTATAGCTGCATAGTATCTCATCACATTGTGTGGTCCTCTATAGTTTAATCCATCAGTTCACTATTGGCAGGAAATAACCTTGTACAAATTTTATTTTGTACATGAGCAAGTGTTGCTGTGCGATACGTGACTGAAAATGAGGTTGCTTGATAAAGAGTATTTATATTTACAATTTTGATAGACATTGCCAAATTATCCTCCACAGCAATTATGTCAATATAAGAAATTCTATGATAAATCTTGATTTTCTATTTATAAATGTTTGCCAGTTTTTATAAGAGATGGAATATTAGAAAACACAAAGGATTTCAAACTAAGGAAATGTACTAAGTTACTGTACTACTTTGGGCCTCATTTTTCTAATCCATGAAAGGGAGTAAGATATAATTCATAAGGTTTCCTTTTCCAAAAGCTTTGCAAAATAGTAAGGTTTTATACTTCCTCCAATTGTCAACACTGTGTATTTCATGTTTAACTTTACCCAAACTCTGTTGTCTTTTCCACTATCCAAATTCAAAGCACAATCTCTCAACAGCTGTTTCACTCAGAACAAGTTTCCTAAGAATAACAACTACTGTTTGTCACTTTACTGAAATGGAGTGAAACTTAGGTGCTAGCTAGAGTAGAATCAGCCACCGGGCGGTTTGAACAGCTTACAAGCATCGCATTTCACCGCAGCTGCAGTGTGAACTGGAAGCTTTATGGCACGGTTAGCAGCTGGACTACTTCATCAGGTAAATAGCTACGTGACAGTGATGCGATCCATGTCAGGTGCTCCCGGCACACTGTTTTGATGGGCAGGCACTGTCAGCCAGCCATAAAGAACCCGTCTGTCTCCCATGCACTGTGGTGAGACTCTCCAATAAGGATGGTGAAAGGTATCTAGTTGACAAATGCAGGAGGAAGGTTGATCGTATTAGGAATAGACTGAATCTTGCTGGGTATTCTAATTGGAAGTCTGAGTGGGTATGCATTATGGTTTTAGAGAGAAGACAGTAGCAAGGCCAGTATTTCTTGTATTCTGAATTTTCTATTTTGTCATCTTATTGCAACAACCCCCCCCCCAAACATACTCCCAGGAGGTGGCATTTGAATCAAAATATATTTATTGAAGGCTGCCTCATTATATAACCATCCTAGTCTTTTTATTCTGGCTTTGTAAGTTTTAGCACTAGAGAAGGAATACTTTCTGTGGCACATGAGAAAAGGGGTGGCATTTGAATTAAAATATATTTATTGCAGGATGCCTCTTTATATAACTGTCCTATTCTTTTTATTCTGGCTCTGAAAGTTTTAGCACTAGAGAAGGAATACCTTCTGTGGCACATGAAGAAAAGGACAAGATGGAAAGACAGTACTGTTTATTGAATGCCTACTTTCTGGCTGCTTTATGTGCAAGCGGTGATGGAAGGTAGGTTTTCACTTCCCAGTAGAAATTAGAACATTCCTTTTGCTATCAAAGTTCTGATTAGCCTTTCAGGCCCAGGAAATGAAGATGAATACTGAAGGCTCCACTAAGTGTATACATTATTGTATGATAGGAAAGGAACATTTATTGAGGAGCTGATTGTGTTTTAGACTGTGGATGCAACAAAATTAATTGTCTCTGTGCAGATGAATCTTCCTAGAACACTGAAGTTATCAAATCTCTCTCTCTTCAAAACCCCATACCTATATTGCTCCTTATCAGGAAACAAAACAAAACAAAACACAGATAATAGTTCCCTAGGAGTGACTATCTCATCTTATTTTTCTTTTTCATCTCAGATAAAAATTGCAATATGAAAAGATAATTCTTTCCAACTGTCAGATCCCATTAGAATTTCTGCAGCCTGATGTTCTTTAAGGTAAACATGCTGTATGCATTTACTGCAGTAAACTCATCATATTTACATTTTGATTGTCAAACACTGTACAAATTGCACATAATTGCCTTCTCTACGGCTATATTCTTGCTATTTGAAACTTTTGAAAATCTTCCTCATCTGGAATTTAGTAACAAATTAATCTTCCCATCAAATAAGGGGGCAGGAAATTGTCTTCTGCAGTTGTATCCTGTGAGGACACTACTAATTAGAAGTCATTTCCTGCTCTCTGACCACTTTCTAGCTGTATTCCCTGGAGGTCTAAGAGGTGCCACGTGACTGCATTTGAGCTGAAGCCCTTGGTGGTCAGTAGGACTTCTCTACGTGTGGTGTTTGGAGATAGTAAGAATCCAAATGATTTCCAGATTTATACTGTCTGTAGAGCAGCATTTCTCAACCTTGGCACTATTGATAATTTGGATCAGAAAATTCTTTGTTGTGGGAGATGTCCTCTGCATTATAAAATGTTTAGCAGTTGCCCTGGTCTCTACCCACTAGATGCCAGTAGGGTTTGACAAGCAAACATGTCTCCAGATGTTCCTGAGGGTTCTCTAGGGGATAAAATCACTCCTGTTTAACAACCGTTAATGTAGAGAAATTGGAATCATGCTAAGTATCCAAGTGGAGGTGAGTTACTGGCAATGTTAAAATGCAATCATTTAGAGAAATGTTTTTTCCTGTCCTTATACAAATATCAGAAAAAAAAAAGCTGGTGACCTAAAGATAGTAGGTCTCATTTTCAGGGATGGCAAGTTAGATTTATATTTGGTGTTGGTAAGAACTAGAATTAATGTATTCCTTAGCTTCTTTCTTAGTCTATTTTAATTGCTATAACAAAGTAGCATAGATTGGGTAGCTTGTAAATAATAGAAATTCATTTCTTATAGTTCTGGAGGCTGGGTCGTCCAAGATTAAGGCATCAGCAGATTTGTCGTCTGGTGTGGGCCCATTTCCTAGTTCATTGCATACACTTTCTCACTACCCCTATGATGTAATCACTTCCAAAATAGCCCCACCTCCTAATACTATCAGCTTGGGGGTTAGGATTTCAACATATACATTTTGGGGGTGACACAAACATTCAGACTATTGTACTTCCCATTATCGTGTTTGAATGAGTCCAAAGAAAAATGTTATTTCTTATCTTAAACATGTGCATGCTTAGGAGATAAGAAACAATTGATCTAATATCATATCTGTAAGATTCTTTAATTACATGGTCTATCATACAGATATTTAACACAGCAATCTTTAACATTAATGTACTTTACTTGTTGATATATCTACCTCCCACTTGTAGATGTCAATTTCTTTTTTTTTTTTAATAATTTTATTGAATCATAATTATGTACATTGGTGCAATCACAGGGCACGATTCATATACATTCAGAAATATTTTGATCATATTGTTACAGATATCCTTCATGGCATTTCCTTGATCACTATATAAAG
>CAUYON010188866.1:0-13256 GCA_963573935.1 Arctocebus calabarensis | reverse complement strand
CCCCCCCCCCCCCGGCCCCCCGGCGACTACACGCAGGCCCGCCACCTGGGGCAGTCACGGAGGCCGGGCCACTCGGGAAGTTAGGGATGCCTGGCCACTTGGGGAAGTTAGGGACGCCTGACCACTGGGGAAGTTAGGGACGCCTGGCCACTGGGGAAGTTAGGGACGCCTGGCCACTTGGGGAAGTTAGGGACGCCTAGCCACTTGGGGAAGTTAGGGACGCCTGGCCACTTGGGGAAGTTAGGGACGCCTGGCCACTTGGGGAAGTTAGAGATGCCTGGCCACTTGGGTAAGTTAGGGACTCCTGGCCACTTGGGTAAGTTAGGGACGCCTGGCCACTTGGGTAAGTTAGGGACGCCTGGCCACTTGGGGAAGTTAGGGACGCCTGGCCACTTGGGAAGTTAGGGACGCCTGGCCACTTGGGGAAGTTAGGGACGCCTGGCCACTGGGTAAGTTAGGGACGCCTGGCCACTGGGTAAGTTAGGGACGCCTGGCCACTTGGGGAAGTTAGGGACACCTGGCCACTGGGTAAGTTAGGGACGCCTGGCCACTTGGGGAAGTTAGGGACGCCTGGCCACTTGAGGAAGTTAGGGACGCCTGGCCACTGGGGAAATTGGGGACGCCTGGCCACTTGGGAAGTTAGGGGCGCCTGGCCACTGGGTAAGTTAGGGACGCCCAGCCACAGCCACCCAGAGAGGACACAGGTGTCACCGGACAGTGGAACTGAATGGTCCACGCAGGCAGGACAGAGTTCACATTTCCCTGCTTGGCTATTAGCAACGAGGACAACACGGACAGCTTCCACCACGGCTAGCTTTCTCTCTTACCAAAGGATGAAAAGTACAACTAAATTTTTATTTAAATGGTCAGGCGGGATTTCCCCAGGAACTCTTACTTTTTTCTGACGTAGGATTAACTCCCTCAACTCTCAAATACAGAATCGAAAATCTTGAAAGAAAAAAATGGGTTTTCTCCATGGACGCCCTGAGCGGGAGTCACCACCGGTCCCGGGAAGGATCCTGCTTCACAGACGGGAACAGACAGAAGCAGGTGATTTTCAGAACACCAGCAGCCTCAGACACAGAACCCAGGGCTCCCGAACTCAGCCCAGCGTCCCCTCCTCTCGACTGGATGTCTGTCACCACGTTTTCCCGAGAACAGCACAAACCCTGCTGCTGAGGCCTGTAGGGCTATTCAGCTCCCTGGAAGTCCGTGTGTTTTGAGCGCGGACTGGACGCCGCAGACCTTGACGTGGGACGGACAGGGAGGCGCCGCCTTAACGTGCCCTGGAGAATTGCCGTCGGGCGCCCCTCACGGGCTGGGCTTGGACCCCTCATAGCTGCTGCGGCAGAAACGGCTCAGGCAGGGCCGCCAGTGGCTGAGGGTGACCCGCGCCCAGGGTCCTATGGAGGGAACAAGCTGGGACTCCAAGTGCCAGCCACAACACCAGGCTAAGCCGGGGCTGGGCTTGGACCCACCACCCTCGGTATCGGGGGCTGGCGCCCTACCCACTGAACCACAGGCGCAGCCCCAGAAATCGGAATTCTTAGTCTGTAACATGCAGGGATTTTGTGGAGTTGTAACATGGAATTTTAGAGCTTGGGAATCTTAGAATCCGTCTAGTGGGGCCTCCTGGTTAACAAGGGACGGACTTTGCACCCCTTTCCCCGGATTTCAATTGTACACCTGACACTGGAGCCTGCGTGCTGGGCCAGACCCCGCCAGACCTGCGTGGGAATCAGACCCGGGGTGGGGGCGGTGCGCCAGCCTGCCCTCTGCTGGCCGCGCTGGGGAGCGGCGGCGACAGGTGCCAAGGACAAGTGCCATGGCCGCCCTGTCCCACCCGGGCCGCCAGACGCCGAAACACCGCGCAAATGCCACACACGGCCCAGACCTTCCAGGCAAGATCACAGGCCAGATACAAAACAAAACTCTTGATGCTGCTTTAAAGGCTGAGTCCTGGGACCTCCCTTTCTGCAAATACTGCCGGATTAACACATGTACTGCTATGCGTGAACAGCCATCTGAGAGCAATTATCAAGAAAACATTTATTAATTGATAATGTCGAAGCAACCTTTATGTGAGGATGGAATGGAGAAAATTAGTTTATATTATTCTATGATAGTTAGGAAGAAAGCCTAAGAAATAATTTGAAAATTTGAAAAGTTATCCATCAGGTAGGAGGAGAGTAGCAAAGACAGTCAGCTCCGATGCACCGTCTTTACAGAACACTCCTCAACAGTCCCGCGAAACTCCGCCTACAATTCCGAATGTGCGCCGAGCCCCGCCTCCCCCGCCAAGCTGCGGAGATTTCCCCTCCCTGAGTTTTCCCGTGGCCTTCCCTTTTAGTGGATTAGTTGAACAATAGTGTGACATCTTTCTTTTCTGGTAATGGCACGAACAGGTAGTGATGGATGTAATGTTTGTAACGGACTCTGTAGAAATACATTTTGACACTGCACATAGGGAAAGAATAGTTTCAGATGAATGCACGCCATATCCCATGCCTAGCGTATTAGGCTTTTGGTTCCTCGCTGTCACCCCCCTGTGCTGCTCACCCATGCCCCCCCACCTCTCTGCACTGTCACCTCCCTGCTCTGTCACCCAGGCCCCTGTCACCCCCCTGTGCTGCTCATCCAGGCCCTGCACTGTCACCTCCCCCACGCTGTCGCCTCCCTGGGCTGCTCACCCAGGCCCCCTGCTGTCACCTCCCCTGCAGCACCAGCAGTGGGCACACTGCTACCAGCCTTTCCTGTCCCACTTCTCCTGAGGTGCTTCGCAGGTCTCGGCAGCTCTCACCTCTGCTCCTACAGCCTCTGCACACACAGGGTCTGCTTCAGATGTGACGTGTCTCCCAAAACCACGTTTACATGTCCTTTGCTCAACCCAAACACTTAAGGAAGGCGCTGTCTCCTCGCAGGGAACTGGTGGAGTACCAGGGATCATTCCCCAGAGAGCTAAAACACTGCACAATGCTAATTACGACTAGCCGACACCTCCTCCTTAAATAATCCCTTTATCATTGATTCCTTTAAAGTTAGAAGCTCTGGGGCGGCCCCTGTGGCTCAGTCCCGCTGGTCCCATATACCAAGGGTGGCGGGTTCAAACCTGGCCCCCACCGAACTGCAACAAAAAAATAGCCGGGCGTTATGGCAAGCACCTGTAGTCCCAGCTACTCGGGAGGCTGAGGCAAGAGAATCGCCTGAGCCCAGGAGCTGGAGGTTGCTGTGAGCTGTGTGACGCCACAGCACTCCACTGAGGGCCACAAAGTGAAGCTCTGTCTCTACAAAATAAATAAATAAATAAATAAAGTTAGAAGCTCCGGAAACCAACATTATTGCCTTAAAAAGACAAAGATGCAAATGCCAACAGAAAAAAAGGCGGCCTCTAAATCTCCCACAGCAGGAATGGGCAGTAACAGTCGGTCACACAGCCAGACAGCCTGGAACGCTTTATGACTTTACCCCGTTGGCCTCTCCTAACCGCCCTGAGAGGTGAGGACAGCCATCATCCCCACTTTACTCGGGACAGAAGCAGACCTGCCTGAGATCACGCAGCCAGGGAGCCCTAGACCAGGGTCAGAGCCCCGGGAGACGGGGGGAGCCTGCCTCACCAACAAGTGCACCCTCTGCTCCCAGCAGCTCTCTGGGCACACCCCCCGGAGGCTCAGCCTTCTCCCCACTCCTGCCCTGGAGGAGGTGCTGGAAGCCTGGCACCTGCTGGGCAGAGTGTGTAAACTCAAGAAGGGGTCTGGGGAGAGAGGCCCGAGAAGAGAGGAGGAAGGGTGTGCAGAGGCCGGCCGGGTCCTCCCCCATCTTTCCTGCACGCACACAGTAACTCTCTTTGATGATTCGGCAAAGTTCAGGTTCTTATTTATTCCTCTCTGGAGTGGGCAGTCCTTCAGGTAACCTAATGCCTCTCGTGCCACTCAAGCAAGTCTCTCAAGAAGCGCAACTCAGCCTTGACTTGCCTGCAATTCTCTTGTCCGCAGTGCCTTCCCCCAAATTTCACAAAAATGCAGTTTTATTTGAAACATTAAAAGATTCACTGGATGTCAGGCTGAAACTGCACAGTTAAAGCCATCGCCTCTTAGCTGACTTATTAGAAAGATGGGATTTGGGACGCTCCAGAGTATCAGCACGTGGTGAGTGAGAACGGTCATTTTCAACGTACCAGGACCTCCACCAGAACAAGAATTATATTGCAATTTTTATTTGCTTCTCTGACTGTTCATTTTTCGGAAATCTCAAGATACTGTGTATTTTCATCTTTGCACATTAGCAGCCAGCAACAGAGAACTTTTGAATTTATAATGTGTGTGTGTGAGCGTGTGTGCGCATTTAACACTTCACAGTCCTTGCGATTCTATTTTCAAAACATCCCTAATAAGTAGGGAAAGTATTATTCCCCTTCTTACAGGTGAACAAGCAGAGGCACAGAATGGAATGGTAGCTTGGGACAGCGGTGCAGATAATACTTTAATGTTTAGTTTCAGATGAAAGATGAAATAACATACTTATTGCTGATTGAAGAGATTGGGCACATTTGGGGTGATATGGCCGTAGACCTTATGGCTGACTGAAATGACCCAGTAGAGATGGAAAAACTGATGAAGGAAGAGAGACAAGAAGAGTGGTGATTCCTTGAACAGAGGAGATGCAGCCAGTGCGCCCAGGGACAGCTGGATAGCTTGTCCCGAGTAACAGGAGGGACGCCACCCATACAGAGGAGACGATGAAGACTTTCTCTTTGAATTGCTTCCATTTGCCAGTTAAAATGCAAAGCAAAAATCACCAGCTGAGAGTGAGGGAGAGAATGGACCTAAAAAAGGAGGGAATATGAAGAAACTAAGGAAATACAACAGAACTGCCCACAGCACCAAAGGTATTCGTGAGGGTGACAGCCACGACAGGGGATGGTCGGCAGTCCACAAGGGTGACGGCCATGACAGGGGACAGGTGGCAGTCCACGAGGGTGATGGCCATGACAGGGGATGGTCGGCAGGCTGCGCGCTCCTCCAGCGGCAGGCACCCCAGGGTGGGCACAGACAAGGAATGAGCAGAGATTTGGGTTTAAGCAGAATTGGGGCTTTGGCAGATGAGAATGACTACAGAATGGGACAAGTGAGTTAAATATGTACACGAGTGAGTCTTGATGACGACAAGCATCACCTCTAAGCTGCATTAGCTGGAAACCAACCAGTGGATCTTTGCCGATCACTGCTCCGTCCACTATGCCATGCACAGTGACAGGAAAGGAAGAGTGGGGATTCAGAGACACTTGCCTCCAGGAGGCCATCAGTATCGGGGAATAGTCCAGCAGTTCCCAAAGTTTTCTGCACATTAGAATAGGGAGCTTAAACACGACGCATTCAGATCGTGATCCTGCAGCTAACTCAGAAGGTCTGGGAGTGGCAGCCAGGCATTAGCATCTTTTTATAGAGCCTCAAGTGATTCCAAAATGCAGCAGAGCTGGAAACACCAGTAATCTATTTCTTTACGGAGGAGAATGGTATTTGAAGATTTAAACAGAATTCCTAAAAGTAAGCAGCATTCAGTGTACATTACATTATCTTTTATTTTGCTATTGATTGAAGACACAGCAAAGGAAAAGATGCAGTTAATTGTCCTACAAAACAAGAGTTATTTCTTTTGGGGAAAACGTATTTAAGTTAGTCTTGCATTTGGAACTTCAAATTTAAGCTATTAGCTTTGATATGTTGCTCATTACTATACCCACAGCATGTATAATCATGTCTGATAAAGTGTAAATACAGAATAAATATTTATGGAATAAATAATACTTTAAAAATATATAGTCTGGAAGAGATAGTTTAATGGAAATACCTCTTTTTTACACATAAAATAACAAAATACCCTACTTCTCCAAGTACTCTCTCTTAATATAACTAAATAGAAAAATAGTCGCAATACATACATACATGTATGTGTGTGTGTCATTACGAAAATTTTGATACATAAAAACCAAGAAACATGAAAAAAAGCATGGATGGAAACGAAGCCCTCCCAGCAACACCAATAAGCCAAGCAAATTGAAACTTGCAAGGGTAGATCAGAAAGGACGCTGCCCACTGCTTCTCAGGAGTGAAATAGTGGGCCACAACATACTCGTCTTAAAACTTTCATAGTGACCTATATACATACATACAAAGGGTGCCAAAAAATATAACACCTTTTTTTTTTTTTTTGAGACAGAGCTTCAAACTGTCACCCTGGATAGAGTGTGGCATCACAGCTCACAGCAACCTCCAATTCCTGGGCTCAAGCCAGTCTCCTGCCTCGGCCTCCCAAGTAGCTGGGACTACCGGCGCCTGCCACAACGCCCGGCCATGTTTTGGTTGCAGCCGTCATTGTTGTTTGGCGGGCCGGGGCTGGATTCGAACCTGCCAGCTCAGGTGTACATGGCTGGTGCCTTAGCCCGTTGCGCCGCAGGCACCGAGCCAATATAACACATTTTAAGCAACAAAAAACCATATTAAAGGCTGGATGCAGTGGTTCATGCCTGTAATCCCAGCACTGTGGGAGGCCAAGGCAAGTGGATCTCTTGAGCTCAGGAGTTTAAGACCAGCTTAAACAAGAGTGAGACCCTGTCTCTACTAAAAATAGAAAAACTAGCCGGGTGTTGAGGTGGGCGTCTGTAGTCTCAGCTACTCAGGAGGCGTAGGCAAACGGATTGCTCAAACCCAGGAGTCTGAGGCTGCTGTGAGCTGTAAAGCCTCGGCACTCGACCTAGGGAGACAGAGTGAGACTGGGGAGGAGCAAGGAGGGGACGGAAGAAAAACCAGGCTTTGCGCCTGTAGATCAGTGGCTAGGGCGCAGGGCACATACACCCAGGATGGCAGGTTCGAACCTGGCCCAGGACCTGCCAAACAATGACAACTACAACCAAAAAATGTCCAGGCATTTTGGCAGGTGCCTGTAGTGCCAGATACTTGGGAGGCTGAGGCCAGAGAATCGTGTAAGCCCAAGGGTTAGAGGTTGCTGTGAGCTGTGAGGACGGCCCTGTACAAAGGGCAACATAGTGAGACTCTGCCTCAAAAAAGAAAAGAAAAGAAAAACTGTATTAAAATTGTAATACTCGAACCATACGGATAACAAAGGGGCATAGTCCCCCTGGGCACCTTTCCTAATCGCTGCAGTCAAACATGACTTGAGTATTACGGATTTAATATAGGTTTTTCCTTTTCTTAAAATGTCTATACGTCTTTGAGCACCCTCTGTGTGACTTCTAGGAAGGGGACGTCCCTCCGCTTCTCTCGCAGGGGCTGCTCCTAGCTGCACCGTCTTCCCTCCCGCAGGCTGCTCCCCCGGGACGCGAACCCGCCAAGTAACCGGGACGGCCGGGCGGGGACAGCGCGCCCCCTGCTGGCTGTGCGCGGAGCCGTCTCCTTCATAACCCGGAGCAAAAAATCTGTTCTCTTTGGAACCGGGTCACAAGACACATCTACATTTTTATTTTAAGCAACAGGAATCTCTCAAAAGTTAGAGGTTCAAAAGCAATTACTGTGATTTTACATTGTATACAAATTTTTGGTATGTGTAAGAATAAGTGGGCGAGGAGCACAGAGAACTGCAATGAAGTTTTGAAGCTGGAAAAGCATAGAGACAAGCAGAAATTGACTTTAGCAGATCCTAAAAAGCCAAACTGCAAACTAACAGAGGAAAGCTAGATCCAGCCTGCTACACCCACAGCCCACGGGGGGCACGGGGAAGGGCAGTCAGCTCGCCAGCAGGCTCAGCGAGGAGTCTGGGGAGAAAGCTGTGGAGCAGCGGGGTCCCTGCCCCCTCCACCCCACACAAGTTTGAAGGTTTTACTTGTGGACAGCCAGCTGAGTGAGCACCTTCCCTAAAACACGGGACCCATGACCACACGCATGCGGAATGCTGAGCCTCCTAGCTCTCCTCCCCCCGCTCTGCTCCAGAACACCAGGAGCCAGGCCTGCACCGTTCAAGCAGAAGTTTGGAAGATACTTCCCTGGAGGATCTGAGCAGCCCAGAGAAGGACTTGAAGATACTGACCGGGGGGTGGGGTAGGGGTGAGGGGTGGAAACTCCAACAGAGAACCCCTCTAGATGGGCTTCCAGTGAAGCTCAGTGTCAGTAAGCCCTGTGGGGGAGGCCAGAGTTCCAGTCAGCACATTTTTTCCCCTTGAGACAGAGTCTTGCTCTGGGTGGAGTGCCGTGGCATCGCAGGTCACAGCAACCTCAAATTCCTGGGCTCAAGCAATCTTCTTGCCTCAGCCTCCCAAGTAGCTGGGACCACAGGCGCCCACCATAACGACCAGCTAGTTTTTCTACTTTCACTGAAGATGGGGGTCTCACTCTTGCTCAGGCTGGTCTCAAACTCGTGAGCTCAAGGGATCCCCCAGGCTCAGCCTCCCAGAGCACTGAAATCTCAGGTGCAAGCCACCGTGCTCAGCCTTAAGTCAGCATTTTAGATTCTCACAATTATGAGCAGACAGCCAAGGTTACCAGACATTTAAGGAAAGCCTCTAAACCAGTGGTTCTCAACCTGTGGGTCACGACCCCTTTGTAACAAGGAAAATACATGGCAGCCTTAGGAAGGTTGAGACCACTGCTCTAAACATAACACAGCATTGAAAGTGCTTTTCTCCCTGTATGATCTACCTCCTCCAAATTGTTGCCTATCTCTGTTTTAGTTTCTATCATTAATAGCCTTAGAGCAATAAGAAAATACATTGCATCTACAAAACAAGAACAGGATACCACATAAAAGAAATATTTGAACAACCACCTAAAAGAGTTCTCAGTAACAGGACTGGAAATTAAAGTTGAGATACTCTCTGAGAAAAATGAAGCAAAAAGAACTAAGAGATGGAAAATATGAAAGAGAGTGTTACAGAACTAGTCCAGAACTTTTAACAGCCGCACAACAGAATTCCAGAAAGAAGACAGAGGGAGCAAGAAAAAGCAACAAAGAAATAATTCACAGAAAATTTCTAGAACTGAAGGACAAAAGCTGCCTGACGGAAAGGGCCCGTGCAAGCCCAGTAACAGCAGGCTGAGCGAGAAGGGGCCTGCACTGGGCATGCGGGCACCAGGAGCCCCAGGGACAGAGCACAGGCCACAAGCTTCGGGGGAGTGGGGGTCAGTCAGTCAGCACCACAAAGGCTTCAGACTGCTCAAAAGCAACCAAGGATTCGAGAGGGCAATAGTGTGTACAGACTCGTCACAGTGCGTTTGCCTGCGTACCATAAAGACATTGTCATCCATGCACACGTCCCGAAAATTCACCCCACCAGCACCCCCTCTCCACAATATATGGGCAATGATATAAAAACAATAACCAAGAAAGACGAAAACATGAGATACAGGACACAAGAGCCCCGACAGCGGGAAGACACGAGGGTCTCCCCTCCCAAGGGGACAGCCAGTGCTGTGGCGCAGGTGGGACAGGTGTGAGAGCTGGCTTTCCAACTCAGGGACAGAAAGCCCAGCGGAGCTGCTCCAGACTCTGGCCCACAGAAGTGATGTGTTTTTGACCTATTTCTAAGAGCAGGAGCAAGGCCATGGGGAGCTCTGAATCAAAACTAACAGGCAGCCCACTCCTCCAACCTACCCACCTATTCAGTAACTAGTCCACAGCACAGCCGGACAGATGTCACAGGACTCCTTTATAATCTTGCCCTCTGACTCCCCCAGAAAGGACCCCTGTGGGTTCTCAGAGGGACCTACACCAGGCTGGAACCCAGAGTCGTCTGGTTTATCTCCTGAGAGCTTTTATCTCTGAGAATATTATCCTTGCCCTGCACAACTAGGCTTGGGCTTGCTACTCAGCATCTCAGAACCATATATTGCTCAGGGCTATACACAGGAAATGTGAAAGCATAAAGACAACAGTAACTGTCAGCCCGCGTGTCGGGGGACAGGGGATCTCACCCAGGAAGGAGCATACAGGGGCTCCTAACGAGCCAGGTACATCTGCTGCTGGGGCTCAGCAGGTGAACATGGGTGTGCACCGCCCTGTGTTCATCTGTTATTTAAAACATACATTCATGTCTTTAACCCTCTTCGTTATGAGAGAGCATTCTGCAATAAAAGGTATTTTAGGTAGTAAGTGGATTCCTATTTAAATCAATGAAATTGTTTTAACATCCAGAAAAACTAAAGAAGCCTCCCCAAATATTCTTTTTTTTTTTTTTTAAGACAGAGTCTCACTTTGTCACCCTTGATAGAGTGCCACGGTGTCATAACTCACAGCAACCTTAGACTCTGGGGCTCCAGTGATCCTCGCAAGTAGCTGAGACTACGGGCATCCGCCACAATGCCTGGCTATTTTTAGAGATGGGGTCTCACTCTTGCTCAAGCTGGCCTCAAACCCGTGACCTCAGGCAGTCCACCCACCTCAGCCTCCCAGAGTGCTGGGATCCCCAAACATTCTTAATAATTTTATGCCTACCAATGTGAAAAGTTGTGTGGAATGGCATCTTTATAATTTACCAAAGCTGATACAAGAAGAAATAGAAAATACAAATAATTCTATTACATAATCATTTTAAAAGTTGGATCCACTATTTAAAACCTTACCACAAAGAAAACTTCAGGCCCAAATGTGTTTATCAGTGACTTTTACTAAACATTTATGAAAGAAATAATACATATTACACAATTTCTTGCAGAGGATACAAAAAGAGGTTACATTCTGTAACTTATTTAGTGAGGTTCCCAAAGCCTGATGAGAACCCTGTAAGAAGGAGAATTACAGGCTGGTCTCACACATGAACACAGATGCACACTCACAAATAAACATCAGCAAACCGAACCCAGACTTGCACATGATACACTGATCCCCAATCTCCCTCTCTGTATGTGTGTGTACAACACACACACAGAGTTGACTCTTGAAGAACACACATTTGGATTGCAAGGATCCACTCACAAACAAATTTTTTCCAAAAAAATATGCTGGGAAGATTTTTTTGAGACTTGCAACAATTTGAAAAAACTGAAAGATGGCGTGGCTCCCATAGCTCAGTGAGTAGGCCACAGACACCAAAGCTGGCGGGGTGGAGCCCAGCCTGGGCCTGCTAAACAACAATGACAATTGCAACCAAAAAGTAGCCAGGCATTGCAGAGGGCACCTGTAATCCCAGCTACTTGGGAGGCTAAGGCAAGAGAATTGCTTGGGCCCAAGAGTTTGAGGTCACTGTGAACTGTGAAGTTCATAGCACTCTACTGAGGGTGACATAGTGAGACTGTCTCAAAAAAGAAAAGAAAAGAAAACACTCAAAGATGAACTGCATAGTATAGAAATATCCAAAGAGTGAGCTCCCCCTAATGGGCACAGTGTAAGTGGCACACCTGCTGGGTGAGACCTTACCTAACAAATGCAAACAGTATAACCTAATCGTCTGTTCCTTCACATTAATCTGAAATTTTAAAAAATATCAAAAAATAAGAAAAAATAGGTATGTCATAAATGTATAAAATATATGTATATTCTAATAAATTTTATCATCTACTACCATAAAATACAATTACTAATTATAACAAGTTAAAATTTAGGGCAGCACCTGTGGCTCAGCGAGTAAGGCACCAGCTCCATATACCAAGGGTGGCAGGTTCAAACCCGGCCTCGGCCGAACTGCAACAAAAAATAACCGAGCGTTGTGGTGGGCGCCTGTAGTCCCAGCTACTCGGGAGGCTGAGGCAAGAGAATCACCTAAGCCCAGGAGTTGGAGGTTGCTCTGAGCTGTGTGATGCCCTGGCACTCTACCAAGGGCAATAAAGTGAAACTCTATCTCTACAAAAAAAACAAAACAACAAAAAAAAACACCTATTTAATGCCATGCCTGTTAAGATATCAACATCATACTTTCAAGATTTGGAAAAAATGATTCTGCATTTTATATGGAACCAGAAAAAACCCTGTATAGCTAAGGAAGTTCTTAGTAATAAAAACAAAGCTGGGGCTTCACCATACCAGATTTCAGGCTGTACTACAAAGCCATAGTAGTCAAGACAGAATGGTACTGGCACAAAAATAGAGACAGAGACATTTGGGATCAAATATAAAACCAGGAAATGAAACTAACATCTTACAACCACCTAATCTTGGATAAACCAATCAACAACATACCTTGGGGGAAAGACTCCCTATTCAATAAATGGTGCTGGGAGAACTGGATATCCACATGTAAAAGACTGAAACTGGACCCTCACCTTTCTCCACTCACAAAAATTGATTCAAGATAGATAAAGGACTTAAATTTAAGGCATGACACAATAAAAATCCTTAAAGAAAGCATAGGAAAAACACTGGAAGATATCGGCCTGGGGAAAGACTTCACGAAGAAGACTGCCATGGCAATTGCAACAACAACAAATATAAACAAATGAGACTTAATTAAACTCAAAAGCTTCTGTACAGCTAAGGAGACAACAACCAAAGCAAATAGATAACCTGCACAGCGGGAAAGGATATTAGCATATTTTGAATCAGACAAGAGCTTGATAACTAGGATCTATAGAAAACTCAAATTAATCCACATGGAAAAAGCCAACAATCCCATATATCAATGGGCAAGAGACATGAATAGAACCTTCTCTAAAGAAGACAGACAAATGGCTAACAAACATATGAAAAACTGCTTATCATCCCTAATTGTTAGAGAAATGCAAATCAAAGCCACCCTGAGATACCATCTAACTCCAATGAGAATGGCCCACATCACAAAAATCTCAAAACTGCAGATGCTGGCGTGGATGTGGAGAGAAGGGAACACTTTTACACTGCTGGTGGGACTACAAACTAATACAACCTTTTTGGAAGGAAGTATGGAGAACTCTCAAAGAACTCAAGCTAGACCTCCCATTTGATTCCATTGATCCTGCAATGACTGGGCATCTACCCAGAAGGAAAAAAATCCTTTTATCATAAGGACACTTGCACTAGACTGTTTATTGCAGCTCAATTTACAATCGCCAAAACGTGGAAAGAGCCTAAATGCCCACCAAACCAGGAATGTATTAACAAGCTGTGGTATATGTACACTATGGAATACTATTTAGCCATTAAAAAACATTGAGACTTTACAGCATTTGTATTAACCTGGATGGAAGTGGAACACATTATTCTTAGTAAAGCATCACAAGAATGGAGAAGCATGAATCCCATGTACTCAATTTTGAAATGAGGACAATTACTGGCAATTAATGACATGGTGGGGGGATGGGGAAAGGGAGAGCAGAGAGAGGGAAGGAGGGAGGGGTGGA
>CAUYON010188865.1:0-12512 GCA_963573935.1 Arctocebus calabarensis | reverse complement strand
CAAACTAATACGTTCCTTTTGGAAAGATATTTGGAGAATATTTCTCTCACTTTTGAATCGCTTTTACACCTTTTCCCTCTGGCTGAGAGATTCTTCTCCTCACTGTTCATCTAATACCACCTATAGGTTTCATCCTAAATTCACTTCTCTGCCTCCTGAAATGGTCAGGTAACCTTACTATGTGGTCTCATGGGGCTGTGATCATTCCCTCTTCACAAAAATGATTGGTTGCATTTTCAAAAGTACATCTTCATAGACACATAGAAGGGACCGAATAAAATGTTCTTAACTAATTTTTCCCAGTATCTAACATAGTTCCTGGCATAGTGAATTTAATTCTAAAATATTTTTGAACAAAACAATAAAGCAGGCCCTGGTGTACATCTTCATCAAGCTCTTTTTTAAATAATATAGACAGGGACAAATTAATGAACATTTATTTGGAAGACATCATTTCAGAACTGTAGCTTCCAAATGATTTGTGTGTGCCCAGTAGTCAATCAATGAGTTCTATTTTATTAGTCTAAAAATAAACAGGGAGTATTACATTGCCAGAAATGATCTCAGCTCACCTCCAGGAGGTTAAGTCCTCTTTGGAGGCATTTTTGTTGCTCAGCTGCAGAATGGAGGTCCCCTCCAGCAATTTCCAATTAGCTAAAGGGGTTTAGGGATGATTTTGGCAATCTGATCCAGCTTGGGCATGAGTGTGTCTCATTTCTTACTGTGCACATCTTGCCATTACTGAAGCTGTGAGTCAGGCTGATAGAGGCCAAGCAAGTGGCTAAACCAGCATGTCCACTGAGATCAGAAGTGTCCTTGGTTAAAGTCTTAGACACTACCCACTGGGGGCAGATGTCCTAGCAGTGATGTCACTTTCTTCCTATTTAGGTCATAGCTAGACAATAGGCTTTGGGCAAGGAAGGAAGTCAAATGGAAATTGTCAGTATCTTAAGAGTGGTTGTTTTAGGGAATGATTGCATATGTATGCACATATATATATCTTATGCTTATTTAGTTATTAAAGAACCCAAGAAATATGAATTCTAGTTCTTTCTCCTTCATGATTCAATGTATGACCTTGGACAACTTAGACCCTCTTGTATGGATCTCTATTCTCCCATCTACCCCATGACTGTGTCAGAAAAGTAATCTATCAGACCTCCTTTTATAGCTTTGTTCTCTTAATTATCATGGAACATGGTAAAATTTAATTCATCATGTTTAAGATACTGATGAATCCTTTTGAAAACATGGCCAGCATCTCAATGATTCTGTTTAGTTGTTTACTACTACTGTCTCAAAAAGCTCTGCATTCATCAAAATTTAAAACTCTTGCCAAAATGTAGTGGAATTTAGAAAGGAAGCTGGGTTGCCTTCTGCTGGTTGTCTATGGCCAGGTTTAAACAGTTTGGAATTGGAGTTGGGAACCAGAATCTAATGGGTGAAGTGGGAGTTTTTAAGATAGGTAAATAGGTGTAACTTAATTCTAACTCCTAATTTGGAATTCAATTTTTGGTTACTTTAGACTCTCTGAAAGTGAATTATTAAAGAAAGTTATGATGCCACTGACCTCTTTGAAATAAGCTTTCCTGAGTTTTACAATATAACAGTGGATGACCTTAGGAAAGTCATCTCCAATCTCTAAGCCTGGGAAGTGTAGCTTTTGGTTGAGATAGCCTCTAAGGTCCCTTTTACATGAACACTAATATTCATGGAAATGTTACGTGTCACAGAGTATAATCAAGTTGATGTTTTTTGCTTTTCTTTTTTTTTCATTTGGACACATTGCAATATCTTCAGCCTTTTCTCTTGCTACTCTCCCTCAGAGGTCACTATTAGTCTGATGTGAAGGGGACAGAAAAGAATAGAACAAAAATGCAGAAACTAGCATTAATTGAATACCTTCTGTGAACTGAACCAATGCTTTGCCTCCTCTAAACCTCACAGGAGCCCTGTGGTATAGTAATTTTAGTGATGAAGAAAGCTAGAATTTAGATTACATTGAGGAAGGTTATATTGAATAGGTTTATCATTGGGGGCAAAAAGGATTATTCAGAGGCTTTTGATGAAAGTATCATTTTAATCTCTTGAGTTTGTTTTCAACTTTTTAATTTATTTTGATGTATTTAGTTTTAAAATGAAAACATTAAGTATATTTGCTTGGTGTCAACCGGGGAAATTGGTGGCATTAAGAATATAGATCTTACTCTGATCTCTTTTTAGTTGTTCTTCTCGACTAACTTCTAAGGGTTGTTAAATGAATCAAATTTAACGCCAAACACAATGGAAAAAAAAGCAAAATATTCTTTGTTTTAGCACGTGCCTTAGACATTGGTGCAAAGGAAGCTGAGAGGAAATACCTCGGGCATTTTTATCACTCCTTTGCCTTTTCTATTGCCTTGCTCCTACTGTGGATTTCCACTGGGTTCCTAGCCGTGACACCTACTGAGGTTGTCCTTTGAAGCCTGGGAGAGTGGGGTGTGGGTTGTACAGGAGCTCCTCTGGCTTCATATTGAACCATATGAACAACCAGGTGGACCCAAAGGCTTTCTGTTAGGATTTACTGATGAAATACACTGTGCTTCTCTCAATAACAGTTTAGGCTTTCTCCCTTACACCTCTTTCCTGTTTACATGGATGGAGCTGAAACATTCTTCTTAGCAGAGTATCTCAAGAATGGAAGAAAAAGTATCCAATGTACTCAGCCCTACTATGAAGCTAATTTATAGCTTTCATATGAAGGCTAAAACCCAATTATAGCACAAGAATATGGGGAAAAGAGCAAGGGAGGGGAGGGGAGGGGGGAAGATGGGTGAAGGGAGGGCAATTGGTAGGATCACACTTTTCGTGCCTTACGAAAAATGTTCATCTGATGACACACAATGACTATATTTTGAATAACAAATTGTGATGGGGGAAAGCACATTATTGGGGAAGCCTTCTCAATTAGTTCAAGGGCTGGAAACTTATAAAGATTATTTAATAGAAATGAGTTTTCTTTAAGTGCATTTAATGTGATAAATATTTAGTGACAACCTCATTCCTGGAGTGGCATGGGGAGGAGCAGGTGGAAGAAAGGAGGCGGGAGAGGGAAGATCTTACAATTGTCCTTACAGTGGCAAGATTTACAATAAACTAGTGGGGCTTTTTGTGTCTTATTGTTACATGAATTACTTTAATAATGCTTAAATGATGGTTATAAGTGTGCCTAGATAATGTTCATTATACCCATAAGGACATCCTCTCTTTCCACCTCCCTCATTTGATTTCTGTTGCATTTTATCTCCTTCTGTGCACATGTGTTCATCAGTTAATTCCAATTTAATAGTGAGTACATGTGGTACTTTTTAAAACATTCTTTAGACACTTCTTTTAAGGTAATAGTCTCCAGTTCCATCCAAATTTTTTGAAAAAGAATTAAGTTATCCTTCTTCATGGCTGAGTAGTAGTATAGCGCTTTAGCCAGGCATGGTGATGTGCACCTGTAGTCCCAGCTCCTCAGGAGGCTGATGGAGGAGGATTACTTGTGCTTAGGAGTGCTAGTGTAGCTGGAGCAACATAACCAAAAACACCAAAAAAAAAAAAAAGAGGCATTTGAAAAAGTAATACACTAAGTGATAACATTGTGAGCAGCTTGAATAATCTATATGAAGGAAAGCAATCATTTCATAATCATACATGTATAAGTGTTTTTTTGGCTTAAAAGAAAAAAATCCCAATGAAAAGCACTGTATATAGTTAAAAAACAAATTTTTGGTATCTCAGACATTTTAGATGAAAGACATTTAGAAAGGTGATCTATTAATAAGCAAGTGGCATTGTAAATATGTGTACAGGTCTAAGTAAAATTTCTTTGTGAAATAGGGGAGTGGTGATAAAGCCGTATTTCCAAAGGAACATATTATTTTATAAAATTAACAACTAAATGAGTAGACTAAGTAGATATGTAACTATTTCATCTACATCACTAAAATTAACTTTTTCATGTAGGTTAAAGTTGTTTGAATTTTCTCGCTGGAAATACAGAGAACTGCTCTGTGTTTGGAGCTTCTTTATGTGTGGACAAAGGGCCTAGAAATAGCAGTCCCCACCCAAAGGTGGTGAGCCTTCTCGTGGAAGTAGCAGTCACATTAATGGTTGCTGAAGATTGACTTGTACTGGCACCTTAATTAGGATTTTGATGACAAGGAAAATGTATCTCAATTCTCCTTGTCCATTTAGTCATTCATTCACACAGCAGCCAAACTTGTAATAAATACATAGAGAACCAAAGCAACTAGGAATTCAGAGATGAAGTGCATACGGCCCTCCTTGTAAGGATTTCATAAATATTTTTTTTTTTTTTGAGACAGAGCCTCAAGCTGTCACCCTGGGTAGAGTGCTGTGGCATCCCAGCTCACAGCAACCTCCAATTCCTGGGCGCAAGCTAGTCTCCTGCCTCCGCCTCCCAAGTAGCTGGGACTACAGCCTACCACAATGCCCAGCCATTTTTTGGTTGCAGCCATCATTGTTGTTTGGCAGGCCCTGGGGATGGATTCGAACCCGCCAGCTCAGGTGTATGTGGCTGGCACCTTAGCCCGTTGAGCCACAGGCGCCAAGCCAAGGATTTCATATTTTAGTAAATTGATATCAATATCTGTATCAGAGGGTCTCCTCCAAGGCACTGTTGACCATGTAAGCAGGATGATTCTTTGTTGTGAGGCCCTATCCTGGCCCTGGGCCCAGCCTGCTAGATGCCAAGAACACCCCTTCCAAGTTGTGGCAAACAAAGAAAGACTATGTCCAGACATTGCCAACTGTTCCCACAGGGGAAAAACTCCCCACTGGTCTATATAAACATCCGTATCAATATCTTGTTTCTCTAACAAGAATAAACTCTTTAAAAACTTTATATTTTCTTTATATTATCTCTCTTACGACTGTCCAATGTCTTGTGCAGAGTACCGCTGTATCTTTACTCACCACTATTTCTTGATAAAACTTTCTAAAATGATAGTTAGTTTTTTATACACTGAAGTATTAAACTGTAAGAACTAATATGTAACTTAGTTTTTTGTTCTTTTTATTTTTGCTCTGAAAGTGTTCCCTTGTGAATCCAAGCATACAGTTACAGTGAGCAGAGTCATGCATTAGGGGAAAAAAAAAGAGAGAGAGAGAGAGAGAGGAAGAAAAGAAAAAACAAATGAAAAAGGCTTCAGATTCTGGGGCCCTTGTTAGACATTATGAACATATTGTGACAGAAGACATTATGAAAATACTCTGAAGCCTTCCTTACTCTGGCTAATACAGATCTATTGGTATAAATACACAATGCTTTGAAATTTCAAAAAGTTTTTTAAAAATGTAGATTATCTTTTAAAGAAGGTATGTTTACTCAAACTATAGTTGCCAAGTAGGTATCTCTAGGGACCTATCTTAGTCAATAAAAAGGAGTGATTGATAAGAAGTTTATCAGTAGTTGGTATGTAAAGTGTTTGAGAGTAGACAAGTCTCTTAAGGTATTTGAACATTCTTCCCAATGATATGAAAGTTATTTATTTACTAAGCCAATCCTTTTTCTCAAAAGAATGCAGTGATAAATTTCATTCATTTACACATCTTCATTGAACATTTTACGTGCAATTTTATTTAAGATTTAAAAAAATAAAGAAAACATTCATAAAATTATCTTTAAAATGAGAGTTACTTATTAATTCTCTTAAATTAGCTTTCCTTAAAATGGAAGGCTAATGTCTAATTTTAAAAATCTTTTGACCAGGCATGGAGGTGCATGCCTGTAATACTAGCACTCTGGGAGGCGGAGGCGGGTGGATTGTCTGAGCTCATAGGTTCCAGATCAGCCTGAGCCAGAATGAGACCTTGTCTCTAAAAATAGCCAGGAATTGTGGGGGGCACCTGTAGTTCCATATCCTTGGGAGGCTGAGGCAAGGGAATCTCTTGAGCCCAAGAGTCTGAGGTTGCTGTGAGCAATGACACCAGGGCAGTCTGTTGATGGCAACAGAGACTCTGTCTAAAAAAATAATAATAATAGAATAAATAATAAAATAAAAATCTTTGATTTCTCACCAGTTTTAGACATTTCCGCAGGAAGAACTTTACTCAGTTTGGGGTGGGGGCAAGTAGTGAACAGATTGCAAATGTAGGAAAATCTCCACCAGATGTTTGACTTGAGTTAAACTTTTCTCTGTCGGTCATTTGGCAAGATCCTCAAAAGACAGATATCAATCTCTTTCTTACAACCTATGCCCTATGCTCTAATATTTCTAAATACTAACACACCATTATAACTCAATTTCTACTATCGGGACAGTATCAGCAAGGTCCCCTCTCACTCCTCGCTTGCACACCGTCACACAGTGACCTATTTGTCGTATGAGCTCCTTCTCTGGCTCTCTCTCCTTTGCACACAGGGATCACATCTCTGCTATACATCTGTAGGGCATGTCGCTCGAGCTGCAGGAAAACTAAAAAGTAGAAGTACACTTCACCTTCTGGCAAGCTGTGAAAGAAACAGGTTATGAAGTAGGGCAGGCTAGTTTTAAACCTAAGTTCTGGCATTTTCAAGCTCTATGACCTTCAACAGACATTTAATCACGCTAACGCTTTATTTGCTCAGCACTTTGGGGGAGTTAAATGAGAAATATATAGAAACCTCTTATCTCAGTGTCTACTACCCAGCAGGGGCTCATTAATTTTGTTATGGGGAGTGGTCTGCGATGTGCTGAGGCTTCCCAGAATTGTACTAATGTCTTTGCCTTGCCAGGGTCATAAAAGTGGAGGTAAATTTCCTTTTACTCATTTAACAAAAGTTTACTAACCACATCCTGTTCCCTAGTCTCTGATAATAAGCAATGTACATAAAATGAACACGAGTCCTCTGCCCCCACCTTATAATCACTTAAATCATAAGTCTCAGAAAGGAACCTAGGGTGATAAACAGAAAATGGTCTACCAAGTGGGAGGGAACTGGCAGGTTATTATACATAAAGACATTTTATGTGTGTGTTCAAGTGAGTATTCACTAATTTGAACTAAAGGAGTGGGTTAAGAGAAAATTCATTAAGGTAACAACTTTTAAGTGAAGACCTAAAGCATGAAAGTATGAATTAGAATTGACCAGCTTTGAGCAAGGAGATGGATATACCTGATCAAAAGAACTGTAAGTGTGAAGGCTTGGAGATAAAGTTATGTTCAAGAACATTGAAAGGCAATGTGGCTGAATCTGAAGAACAGAAAAGGAAGCCAGTGTCTTTCTGGAGAGATGAGAGAGGTGGATGGACATCAGAACACGCAGGGCTTTGTAGGTCATCCATGGAAGGATCTTGGTCTGTATCCAAGAAGCAATGGACAAGTTTTTTTTAGACAAGAAACTAACAAAAACCAATTATCTTTTTAAAACACCATACTGGCTATGAAAAATGTACTGAAATGGAGCAAGTATGGTGGTAGGTAAACCATTACAAGGTTGCTGTAGTAAGCCAGGAGAGAGGTGACAGTGGCTTGGATGAAGATGGTAGCAGAGAGGAATGGTTGCCATTATGCTTACCTTTGGCAGTGCTCAGTTAAGATGATGGAATCGTAGGCATATGTACACCCACCACCTGCCAGTCTATCACTGAGGCTGGAGAATCACCAGAGCACATGGGAGTCAGCCTGAAAGAGGAGGTAAAAAGTGCTTTGCAATTAATTGTATCATCCCACTCAAACATTTCACCATAGGCATCCAGGAAGACTTTCTTTCTTTTCCTTGTCAAACATTTATAGTTATGAGGATCTATAAGAATTCCTAGACAATGATGCAAGTTGAGAAAGTGGTTGACTTCCACAGAAAACAAATTAAGTCTTTTCCTATTTCTCCTCTTTCAAACTAGTAGGACATGCTCAGTGTACACATTGCAGAGAGGGGTCTATTTGCCAATCTGCCTTTTCTGATGGAACTTGGAACTTTCAGGCTCCCAGAGCCAGAAATGACTGTAGTTTCTGTTCTGTCTCTGGATAATCTAATTATCCAGGTGATAGAAAATTATGTCTGCCTGATTTATAAAAAAAAAGTTCTTCCTTTTCTTTCAACTACCAGCATATACTTTGACTTGTATTTAAAGTATGTCCCATTTCTTTCAGCCACTTTGTTACGAATTTATTATCAAGACTGATGATGACATCATCTGGAGAAGGACCAGGGCTGTGGTCATTCAGCTCCTCTTTCCACATTACATAGGCAGCTTCTTCTCTGCTCTTTCACGTCATTAATTTTTAAAAAGAGGGCTCGCTTTAAATATCCAGAGTGGTGCTTTCAGCTGTGACACAGAGAGTTTCCCCTTTCATAACCCACAACACATGCCTGCTTCTGATTGAAGCTGCTTGCCCAAGTGGGCATTTGAGATCCCTCAGAGTGTCTTCGGATAAGTCCTTGGTCAAAGTCATGCTAAAGGCAATCTTGAACTTTGTTTCCAAACTGGAAACAAACTGGAGATGGAGCAGGAGACTTGGCCTGAAGTTGTAGATAATGGGCTACAAGTCAGGAGAAGAGAACAGCTCTTTTTTAGATTTACTGCAAAGTGTCAATAATTTCTTTATGTCTCAGCATCCTACTGTATAAAATATGAATGGCTCCATTTCTCCTCTCCTACTCACAAAGTGCAGGAAGGCTTGGAAGAGGTAACACACTTTGTATAGGCACTTTGAGGCACATACATTCTACAAGTATAAGTTGAGCAGCAACTGTAATTCAGATACTTAGCAAAGGCATGCTGTACTAAGCACAGGTATATGTGGTGAATAAAATGGCCTATGTGCCATTATGGAACCTTTAATATAGCTGGGGAGGCAGATGATCTACAAGTAGGCAAACAAATACTTGTATAGTTACAAAATAAAAAAATGCATTGAAAGTGTTAGAATTTCATGATATTGGAAAATGGAGAGCCTAAACAGAATGGTCCAGGAAGGCCTCTCTGAGCAGCAGACATTTAAATTAAGGCTTGAAACTGAGAAAGAGCCAGCCATGTGGAAGACATGTGTGCATGCATGCATACAAGTGCACACACCAAGGGAAAAGATTGGTATTTTGAGCAGAATAACCAATTTGTGGAAAGGATATTAGGCGAAAAGGAGTTTTGTGTCCTTGAGGAACCAAATAGACACTGTCGTGGTTGAAGGCCAATGAAAACAGGGCTAAAAAGAATTGCCTGCAAATAAGAAGTGGTAGGTTTGTTTACATTTTGCAAGCGACTGAGTGAAAAACTTAAGTTTCAATGCATCTCAATAATAGCTGAAACTTTCCAATCAAATTCCTGAATATTAAGAACATGTTGCCAGGTGAAATGAATGTGTCTTGGTGCCTCCTTCGCAGATAGCTCTCAGGATGTTACAAGATATAAAGACAGCAGAAGACATAACTCACTACAAATACTAGATAAAAATGAATAAATGCCAAAAGAAAAGTGGATAGCAAGTGTTATGGAGGGCAAGAAGAAAGGATAGATCACAACCATTTGGAGTAAGGGTGCATATGAAGGAAAGCTTCCTGGAGAAGGCATTTAAACTTGTCTTTAAAGATGGGTCAGAATTCCACCTGTGATTCTGCCTTTTCTCACCATGCCATTATCTGCCTGTTAATTCTTTATTAATGTATCTTATGCAACCAGCTGTAGTGTAAGAATAATTAAATGATGTAAGGTCAGGACCACTTTTCTACTCTTGTTTTGGTTCTCCTCTCCTATGATAAACCTAAATACAGACAGAAGAAGAGGGGAAAAAATGAGGAAATCCCTGAGTCTAATTCTGTGCTATATGGCTCATGTGAACCCTTTTACCAGGAAGTATGTGCCTCACCCCTACTTCCTGCACAGTCTTCAAATTAATATAATTATATCTTTCATTCATTTATTTATATACTCATTAAAAAACATACCAACCCTGTATGTGTTAGGCCATGTACTAGGCATTGGTGATGCAGAAATGCCTAGTACAGGATGTCTAGTGGAGAGTCTGAAGTATCAGAGACACTCAAGAAATACTTTTTAAATACATAGAACACATGGGCTACAGGATGTTTTAGGCAGAGGAAATGTATATGCAAAGTCATAGAGGGCTGGGACATGTTACCAGAATGGGCAGTAATCATATTGAGCTGGAAGAAAGAACATAAAGGAGAAGTCTGAGGAAAGTAACCCTAGAGGAATAGATGGGGACTGGACCATGACAGGCTTTTGGTATCAAGCTGAGGATTTTAAACTTTAGCTTCAATACTATGGAGCATCTGTTAAAAGGTTGAAAACATCTTAAAACAACAACAGGTCAAACCTAATGAAACAATAAACAACAAGAACCAGAAAACGCTGAAAGGAGTTGCATGATCTGTATTTCAGTCTGTCTCTGCACTGTGCTTGTATAGAGAAGAGGAAAGTCTCTCTTCTGCATGTATTCTAGAATGTGCCTACAAGGTGGTCTGATATTGGTTTTGAATGGAAAAATTTAATTGTTCCCAGTGTGTATACTAATTTAAATTTTTATTCTTATTGCCTCCTGGCTGATCAAATGAAAATACTGTCAACCAAGTTTTTTTAAGTCAAATACCATTTATTTGAATGTTGATGGTGGAAAAAAAATACCAAGTTAGGTGACCACATACATCAATTTTCCCAGAACAAAGGGAAAATTGAAGTATGTGTCCTATTATACCACCCAGTTTACCATTTGTTTAAGATTTTTCTTTTCTTTTCTTCCCCCCCACTTTTTTTTCTTTTTGAGATAGAGTCTTCTTTGTCACCCTGGGTAGTGTGCTGTGGTGTCACAGCTCATAGCAACCTCGAACTATTGGGTTCAAGCAACCTTCTTGCCTCAGCCTCCTGAGTAGCTGGGTCTATAGGAGCCCTCCACAATGCCTGACTGTTTCTAGAGATGGGGTCTTGTTCTTGCTCAGGCTGGTCTCGAACTCCTTAGCTCAAGCAATCCACCCACCTCAGTCTCCCAGAGTGATAGGATTATAGGCATGAGCCACCATGCCCAGCCTGTCTAAGATTTTTTCATTATTAGCCAGATATTATTGTTAATAGTTGCCTTTACATTAGCTAGGATGGTGTGGAGAACTTTCACATTGTATTCCAGACTTTACCATGGCCTTATCTGGTAGTGTGAGACACACACTGGACATAGAAATCTTTCTTTAGCTGACAGTTAATTTCAAATAACAATCATCTGTAGCCAGTTTTTATTTTCAGACCCTTTCAACACTTAAAATTACTAATAGCTCCCTTTCCAAGTCAGCACCCAGACAGGACTGACTAGGAAGAGTCTAAACGTCCCTGTCTCTCGAGGTGCTACAAAAATATTCACTAGTCCTGCCTCTGCTGGCCACTCCATCTATCATGCTATAATGCCATAGCCCCTGCCATAGCCGAGGAGCTAGAGAAAATAGTCAGGAAGTGCATGAGAAATAAAGAGGAGATGTGTGCTTGTTAATATAGGGGGGAAATAAAGACTGGGTAGTGCTTCCATGCAGAGTGGTCTGAAATGCCCTTGCTACAGAGGTTTCATTATCATTTATGATTTGATGTAAATCTATAGCTATCAGTGTGGCAGTAATCCTTAATTTTGTTATAAAGTCTACCAGTATCAAGAAAATTTAAAAAAATAGTGAAAGTGGACCTTTAGTAAAACAAAAATAAAAGACTGCATTCCTAAATCCACTTCAAAAGATTTTTAGAAGTTCTTTTGAGAAGATGGTGAGATGCTGATGTCTGAACATGAGCAATGGCAAAGGCGCGGTTGAATGTCATCTTAGAACATCTAGACTAGTAGGCACAATCTTTTGAAGAAGTGTTTATTGTTAATTGCTTAAATTTATATTCTGTGCTGGATTGGAATGATGTCAAGAAGATGTGTAATTATGTAGCACCTAAATTTAGCCTCACAAATAGAGACACTTCTTTGACAAGTTTTTGTCTTGTAAAAATATTTGTTGAAAAAGCCATCTGGCTAAACTGAGGGAAAAAAATACCTGCAAAAAATATTTGGGCTGAAATATGTACACATTTTAATGTGAGAAAAATAGAGCTGATATTTCCCCCTATTTGGCATAAATTTCTCTGAGCTTCCCAAGTATCTTGGCATCTACAGAGTATATTTTCTCAATATTAAGGTCTACTAAGAAAAATAAATTGAGTTGAGGGTGTCACAGCAATTTTAAATCTCTTGACCATAATATAGAAATTTGAGAAAGACCATAAGAAATGTTGTGAAAATATTAAAACTAAAGAAACCTTAATGAAAGCAAAAAAATTCTTTAAAAAATTAGTGATACTAATTCTATTTTTTTTTAATTGAATCATAGTTGTGTACATTAGTTCAACCATGGGGTACAGTGTGGGGGCTTCACATGCAATCTGAGATATTTTATCAACCTGATTGACATACCATTCATCATATTTTCTCGTTTACTATATGAAAACATTTTTGATCCTTGTTTAGAAGTTTTCTCGTGACCCTTCGAATATGCACCACACATGTGA
>CAUYON010188861.1:0-31242 GCA_963573935.1 Arctocebus calabarensis | reverse complement strand
TTTTTTTTGTAGAGACAGAGTCTCACTTTATCGCCCTGGGTAGAGTGCCGTGGCGTCACACTGCTCACAGCAACCTCCAGCTCTTGGGCTTAAGAGATTCTCTTGCCTCAGCCTCCCTATAAATCAGTATTTTTTATCTGTATCGTTGGGATGATGTGTTAAATTAACAAAACCTTATGTGTGCCTACCCCTGCCAACATCTTGGGATTGTTTTGAGGGGTCATAGGTGCGGGTGGGGAGCATTTTTGGATTACATTTTCTTGAGCAGAATGGGAAACCTCCACAGCTGTTTTGAGAGTAGACAAAGGGGAGCCCTGGTCGGCTCAGGGGCTGTTCTCATGGGGGAAAGGGATAATTACTTTTCCATAAGCCGAGGTATGAAACCACTTTCGTTTGCGCCTGGTTGACCATGAGTGTGCCACTGACACGCTGTCTCATGACTGGCATTTGTTCTCAGCCACAACAGTGTGTGGTCTGGTGAGCAGTGGATCAGGCGGGGCTGGGCTCTCAGACCCTCTGCCATGCTGGCCCAGGCCAGATCTGCCCCAGCATCTGAATCCCTAGCCTGCTTGACAATCCAATCTTTCTTTTGCAATCTAAATGAACGTAAGATTTGCTTTTCACTGGGTAGTGGTGGCAAACCATGCATTCTGATTATCTCAGAGAGGGTCCTCCATCAACCAAGGGGGCCGCTTTTATGATTTTTCTATCCACTCAGAGTGCTGTGCGTGCGCACACACAGCACACAGAGAAATTGCTGCTGAAAATGAAAGCTCTCTTTGGATGCTTGGCTGTTTAATATGTAATGTGATACCTTGTCTCACAGTGACAGGGTGACAGACGGCATTGGCTCCATAATACAGAATTACCTTTTGTGCATCTCTTCTACAACAAAGCTAAATACATTGACTCTCCCTCATATGCTAATAAGTTTGGTGTGCTCCAGATGTTTTAGAAACACTGGAACAGCTTCAAAGCCCTTCTTGCTTTTCCCTTTCTTTTTAACCCTTCTTTTGGCATTGCTTTTGTGGAATAGAGGCTTTGGGTTTTCTTTTGGTTTCGTATTCTGTTGTGTATGTTGAAGCTGATGGGAGAGGACTGGTGAAACGTCTTTGTGTCTAAAACATCATAAAATTATAAGATGTGCATTTTCTAGTCCTTTCTGTTTGGATGTTAGGAAATAATTATCCTTTATTTATACGTTTGTGTTTTGAAATCTGTAGGTGCCATCAATTACTTGGAAGTTCTGTCAGCTAAAGGAATCTTTGGTCTAATTTGTGTTTCCATTTTCCCAAACCCCTTAATGCTAAGGCAGGAGGGAGAAGGTCATACACAGAATATCCCTGGTCTCCAAGAACAGCAGGAATTTGTTTCTTTCTGCTGCTGTTCCAGACTCAGAAAGAAGCCAGTTTTGTTGTATTGTCTTAAACAGCCTTGGAAGTCTTTTTATTTTTCATTTCTTGATACTTTGGGGAGATGGGAAAAGCTCCTAAATGTGCAGAGTCTCTGGTGGCAGGGTTCTGTTGTAGCTGATTTCTTTGGCGTTCTGTGCTGTGAGAAGAAGCACTGTCCCCTGCGCCTGTGGCTTCTGCTATTTGATGCTGACTAGCAGAGGTTGCAGGCAGCCCCCCAAGCCACCTTTATTGCAGTGATTTGGAATTTTCAGCTCATATTTATTGCTTTTGTGAAAGACAATAGACATGGTTTAAGTTCAACCTACTGAATATTAATAGAGGAGAGCCAATGCTAATGGAGAGACTGAGTTTTTGGGCTATTCATTCATTTTCCTCTGTGTAACCTCCTCTTTTCAACAAAGGTTTGTGATGATGGGGTTGGGAGGGGTTGAAAAAATAAAAATGTTTGAGTGTACCAGGAAGGGGATGCCATTTCATTATTTCTTGTTGACCAAAAAAAATAATTTAAAGAATTGGTGGCAGGGCTTTGTTAGACAGGCTGTTAGCTTGGCTAATGTTATAATAATGGCTCTTACGCCCTGTGGCATCATATTCCATCTTGCTGACCTGGCTCTCTAGAATTGGGCAGACTGTGTACAATTTGGATTAAAATGTTCAAAATGAAATCAGGTAGCCAGTACAGAGGAGATTTAAGAAAGGAATAGAGGGAGGAAGTTAGAAAAAAAGAAGCAGCCTCGGTTAATCCAACTAACTAAAAGTAAATGCAATTTCCCCCCTCAGCAGATAAGTACCCAAATAAGAAAGTAGATCATATTCAGAGCAGGGTGCCCTGCCTCTTCATGAAGGCGGCAAAAAGCTGTGGTCCTTTAATTTGCATAACAGACAATTAATGCCCTATATATGGGCCCCATTTTCTGATTCTGGATAGTGAATCTGATTCTGACAACTCAAGTCATTTTTAGTTCAGGTGCTCAATGTTAATCCTTTGCATAAAAGTTTGGCATTGTCTGACCATATGAATTAGTGGGCATGGGATGATGGAGTTACTATTTTCATTAAATGATGCCTACGTATCAGAACAGCCTCATTTGCTTTTCCTTACACTGACATCAAGTCAATTAATATCACCTGGTATTTTTTTATGTAAAATCTCTTTATGCAGCTTCCTTGAATTTGTGCTAAGGCAGTCTATTTTGGGGAGGCAGGGAAACATTTTATTATTATTATTGTTATTGTTATTTTGAGTCAGAGTCTTGCTATGTCGCCCTGGGGAGGGTGTCCTGGTATCACAGCAGCCTCAAACTTTTGGCCTTGGGCAGTTCACTTGCCTCAGCATCCTGAGTAGCTGGGGCTGTAGGCATCTGCCACTTATAACCGGCCAGTTTCTCTATTTTTAGCAGAGACAGGGTCTTGCTCTTGCTCTTGCTCAGGCTGGTCTCCGACTACTAAACTCAAGGGATCAACTCACCTCAGCCTTGCAGAGTGCTAGGATTACAGGCGTGAGCCACTGCACCCAGCCAGCATCTTACATGTCTGCACCTGTGTTTTGTAGACAAGCATATTATTTTCTAACCTGTTACTTTTTTGAGTCTAGAGTTGTTATATTAGCTGATTGGAAACTTTGTGATATTTTCTGTAAAACAAACTTCTTTCCCTTCACAAAATTACTGATAAAAAGTGGATCAGTGCCCAGACTGAACTTTGGGTGTGGATACCTCAGTACAAGTTGTTTTGTGCTAGGTGGTGCAGTCAATATCTGTTCCATGGGACCTGAGTCACACTTGCCCATAGCTTAGGGCAATTTCTCTTCTTGTTGTGCAGTCTGCATTCCTTTATAACATTCTCAAACTGTGTCTCTGGACCACCCAAAGCAGCAGCATTAGTAGCATCGCCTGGAGATGTGTTAGAGTAGGGGACAGTTGGGGTGAGGTCCAGGTCTCTCTAACACATGTTCATGTTTGATACCTTTTCTCTTTACAATCCATTGAGATTATTTTTGTTAGGAAAACGAGCTCAAAACTGTCATCAAGAGCTTAACTTTCTCACTTTAGTCTACTCCAGTCATAGATTGATACATTCAGTGCTTACTAATTAAGCAAATACTTAAGCTCTTGGTAGGTATCAAAGGGTAGAAAAGCATTTCTTTTCCCTCTGCTCCTGGTGGCACCTGGGCCTTCCTTAGCTTCTCCTAGATCCAAATATAGCTTCTAAACAACCTCCTCTTCTTCCTTGATCAGTACCACCTGTTTTGGGTTTTTGTTTTTAGGCATAGTGCAAATCCCAGCTTTCCTGTTCCTGTTTGGCAGTGTAAGCTTGCTGGCTGACTCCATTGATTCACTGCCCTCCCATACCACATTTCTCTTGCCCTACACTTGCAGGGTTCCTTTTCTGCATATAGTACTAAGTGATATTTACATCTGTGTTTGTCTGTCTTCTCTCACTAGACTTTAGATTTTATTTGATTACACCTGTCTCCCTGGTGCCCTGCCATATCTGTAGTAGGTTTTACATAAATGAATGGATGAATTCAGAATCCCTCTCTCTTCTTCCCTTGTGCTTTATTCTCCATTATGTACATATATACACTATGGGAAAAAGTGTGAACTCAACCTTGAGTACACTTGTATTTGGGATATACATCTTTTTTTGAGATACAGTCTTGCTTTGTCACCAGGGCTACTACACTGTGGCATCAGCCTAGCTCACAGCAACCTCAGATTTCTGGAGTCAGGTCCACCTACCTTAGCCTCTTGAGTAGCTGGGAATACAGGTGACTGCCACAGTGCCCAGCTAATTTTTCTATTTTTAGTAGAGACACCATCTCACTCTTGCTCTGGCTGGTCTTTAACTCTTGAGTTCAGGGGAGCCTCCCATCTTGGCCTCTCAAGAATGTTAGGATTACAAATGTGAGCCACCGTGCCTGGCCATCTATCTTCTTTTTTTTAATATTGAATTTTATGCTTCATTCTGTAACCAAGATTTTTATTTTCAATTTCTCATCCTTTTCAAATGTGGTGATTTATTCATCTGCTTCTCTTTTTACAAATAAGATATATATTATGTCCCTGGGCCAATTTCTAATCTTGGATCTTAGTTAAGCATTATATGCATTATCCTACTGATTGGGCAGGATCCCTACCCCCCATTACTAACATGGTAATTTAGTGCTGATCACTAAAGATAATATATATAGTTTTTCAGCCACGCATGTAATATTAGTTTTCTAGAGTAACACTCAAAATGAAAGTGGGGAAATTAATCTTAATATATTTGACTTAACCTAATATAGCCAAGATATTTCCACAATTAATATAAATTACCGCATATTGAAGTGTTACATTCACTTTTTAAAACTAAAGTTAAATAAAATTTAAAATTTACTTCCTTATTCATACTCAGTGTGGTTCATGTGCTTAATAGCTGCATGTGACTAGAGGCTACTGTAATCGACAACAGGGCTCTGTTCTCTCTGAAATATTGCCCACACTTTGATCCTTGGATTCTTAGATATCCATACAATATTTCTCCCCTTTGCCGCACAATGCAACCTCCCCACATTTTCTTTTCTTTTGGTTTCTGTTTTTGGGGGGACAAGTTGTGTATGTTTTTGTTTCCATGTTATAGTTGCTACTTTTAAAGCCATATTAGTCTAAAAGTGAGTAGCCACGAGAAGTTATTTTACTATTATATGCTGTATTAAATTTCCAACCTGTGGCTCAGCGCCTGTGGCTCAACGGCCTAAGGCGCCAGCCACGTACACCTGAGCTGGCAGGTTTGAATCCAGCCTGGGCTCGCTAAACAACAATGATGGCTGCAACCCCCCCCCCCCCCAAAAAAAAAATGGTGGGGCATTGTGGCGGGCGCCTGTAGTCCCAGCTACTTGGGAGGCAGAAGCAGGAGACTCGCTTGAGCCCAGGACTTGAAGGTTGCTGTGAGCTGTGATGTCATGGCACTCTGTCCAGGGTGACAGCTTGAGGCTCTGTCTCAAAAAAAAAAAAACAAAAAAATCCAACCTGTGTTGTTACTCATACTGTGAAATGATGTAAAGAATAGATAATTAGGGAAATGTGTGCATAGACGTGCTGGGTCCCAGGGCTTTATTGGCAGGAACCACTGTTTGGGATACTTCCGTCAAAGAATCATTTAATACAGGGAAATGAAGTATTCACAAAGTGGGCTGATGTGCTAGATGAGCAGAATTCAAGGGACCACCCTGTACTTTGGACTTAAAGGTCAAACAGTGAAACTGCAAATACTGTGCTAACATTACTATGACTGCCAGCTCTGGTAAACTTGGTGAATCCTATGTTGATGGAGAGGCTAGAATGCCAGAAGACGACCTTTAACTCAGCTTTTACTTGCTAGTGTGACCTTGGTAGTTAGTAAAATACTTATGTATTACTTAGTAAATAACTGCTTGTAGAAGTAAATAACTGCTTGTAGAGCCTCCTGAGGACCAGCAGGCCCCTGTTCTGGGACCTTTCTACATTTTGATTGCTAAGAGCATATCCACAGGTGCCATGGTTCTCCTAATAATGCATGGAAGTCATGTATATCTTGCAGTTATACAGAAACTTTATCCTTTGAGATGGTCAAAGGCAAATCTGGTTATAATCCAATCTAATAGATGGCTATGAAGAAGAGTAGAGGAGTAGGATTTCTAGATGTGGCTTCAAAGTAATTACACCTTTTCTTGTGTGGCAGGTACTGGTTACTGCAGATAGTTTTGAAAAGGATTCCAGTCTAGATTAAATATTTAGCACTTTAAGACTCAGTAGTTTGATTTGTTAATAATCGATACTCTTCCTTTTCATCCCCTAGCTATAAAACATGTTTATATACTTTTAGAAAGTACAGCATCGTGATTGCAAATTTCTGCTTGAATTTTTTTTCTGCTGTTGAAATTGTTGCCTTATTAGGCATTTCATTTGTCTTAAGTAGTCTGAAATAGGGTGGGGTTTTTATTTTTCTCTACCCACTCAAAGGGATGTGTGCTTTCAAGTTCTTCTCTAGCCACACTCTTGCCTGTCTTCATCAGCTATTGTGTAGGGTTAACTGTGGTAAAGTGCTGCTTCCTGATGTGATGTATTTAAGTGTTTGTCCCCTTTTCTCACCTGTAGGGCTCCTTGGTAATGACCAGTCTAAGGGATTAGGACCAGCATCAGAACAGTCAGAGAATGAGAAGGACGATGCATCCCAAGTGTCCTCTGCTAGCAACGATGTTAGTTCTTCAGATTTTGAAGAAGGGCCGTCGAGGAAAAGGTTAGTACCCAAGGCTGAAAATATTGGCACCTTAAACAAGAGAATGCAAACTCAGGTGCCAGTTTTTGCCACATGGGATCAAATGTGGGCCCAACTGACCCAATTACCTGACTTTTCATAGAGGAGCCAGAATTACTGGTTTTGTACCGAATGTCCAGGAGTCATAAATAAAAATGAGTAAACAAAAAGTGCTATGGACCAAATAAAACACGTTCATGCCAGAAGATTTAGCCAAACAGTCCCCAGCTTACAATGCCCGTCTCAACTGTTCATTTTAAGTAATTATCAGCAGCAGCGTTATTGAGGAATCCATTATTAGGTGGGGTTTTGCCGCTTCTGAAGAGAGAGATTTCTAATAATTTGAAAAATTAAGTGTGGCTTTTCTTGAAGTTTTTTCCCCTTGCCTGGAAAGCTAAAATTATACTATGTATATTTTTAATCCATTGCTGTTTTACCAAGTTCATAGCTGTGGAATTGGTTGTTATAAGTTACAACAACAGTTATTTTCGTATGACTTTCCTAAATAAGTTTAAGATAGTTTGATAAGGAAGTTGGTGGTGGTTTGATACTTGTTTGTGGTTTCGTGGTCAAACAGTGGCAGTATGTAATAATGCTTTTACTTGAGTGTTTTAAAAACCCTCTGTTGGTTTCTGTCCTAGTTCATATTTTATGTGTTCTTTCTTCTTCCCCCTTTAGAATTTATATTTTATTTCTTACATTTGATTTTTTTTCCTGGATGACCATCCTTATGACTTTTTCTTAGAATCTGTTAGTTTGAGAGGGTGGGGAAAAGGAAAAAAACAACCCCCCTGGGCTGGTTGTTTTTGTTTACTCATGCTGGAGAAGTTTACCTTTCAGAAACAATCTACCTGTGTCTATCTACAGAAAAACTGACTTGTGGAAATTAAGAGAAAAGGACAGATTAGCCATCTGTAGATACGTAAAACTCTTGGCAGAACCATTTTTTTGGATCTGAAATTTCAGCCGCATAGAGCTCAAAGTCTTAATTTATTGCCCTCCATCCTGAAACATCTTTGTTTAAATAACCCACAATTGACTGATTCTGAATTAACTTCCATCCTCACTTTCTCTTAATCCTCTGTATTGTTTTAGATGCTGTCTTTAGATTTGTTATTAGTATAGTGAGCGTATGTAAGCCAGACTTGCCATCATGATAGGCTTTGTATATTATTGTTTTAAAAAGAATGTCTAAGTTCTAAGTAATGAACCTATTAAGTTACATATACTCCATAACAAATTTTCTCCCTGCTCCAATTTGAAAAATGTATCATCACAAGAGAAGGATTTCAAGGATGTGTAAAAAATCATGTCAGTAAATACATTGGAATGTGTCACGGGCGAGTGTTCATTCATCTGACATCAACTTTTATCTCCATTTGGGGAACAGAATTCTCTGTGACTGGGCACCCATTCCTTTAGCTGTGAGGCTGTCTGTCACCCTCTGTTCTGGCTGGATCTGGTCACCATGATGATGAATGTCAGTAGGCTTTATTCTTTAGGGAGGGTTGTGTGTGTGTCCCTAACTCCTGTTTCCCGTCTCAGATGACATTGCTGCTGGCTTCTTCTTTGCATGGGAATGTTGTGTTGTGTAGCATCTTGGTTGCAAAGCAGCCATTTAAGTTGAAATGTCCCGCAGTGGAAAAAAGAAACTTTATTCAGAGAAAGCATAATCATTCTGAATTCTCTTTAATTATTGATATGCCTAATATCGTGTATTAGTGAATTAAGGATTTATTGCAGCATATTAATTTTGTCACACTCCTTAATAAGTCCATTGGGGTCATATGTGGATTAAAGTGTTCTGTTTTGTTTTTTTCTTTTTATCCCTGGGCTCAAGCAATCTTCCTTTCCCAGGCATGGTCTCTCTCCTCCTCCCCCCCCCCTCCCCCCCAGCCTTCTGGTAGTTGGGACTAGAGGAACATGCCACTGTGGCAGCAAATTAAAAAATTTTTTTAAGAGATGGGATATCACGATGTTGCCCACGCTAGAGCTAGTGGTGGTGTTATAATTCATGGCAACCTTAAACTCTTGAGACTCAAATAATCCTCCCACCTCAGATTCCCAGTGCTAGGAGTATAGGCATGAGCCACCACTGTTGGCCTGCATTAAGGTTTGATAGGGTAGATTTTGAAGTTGGTCTGGGTTGACTTTGATTACAGGAGGAGGCTTTTGTAGTATTCAGACAAGGGACTGTCATTAGGGCATGCATTTTTTTTTAATACAATGTTGTAGGGTATATGGAAAGTCTAAAATAACTTTTAGTAGGTTCTGGCTTTGAGGAATTCATTTGTTTTGATTTGTTTTGAACTCTACCTTTTAATGAGGGGTGAGTGACTTGCAGCCTTAATTCCTGGTCCTTGGTTAGTGGAATGCTGAAACTGCAATGCTTCATCTCACTATACAGTTCCTTTTCGAATAATTTGACAGAGTACAGTGTCTCTGAAGCGGAAAAGTCAAGCCCAGAGTAACAGCCGAAAGTGTTTAATTTGACGTGTGAGTTCAAACGTTGGGTGGATTGTTGACCGGATGCTTTTTTTTTCCCTGATGGGTCTTAACTTCCCTAACCATATAACATGGGAAGAGCAAGTTTTAAGATTGACTATTTGCATTCTTTTTTGGCTTTTAGACTTTCTGAGAGAAAACACTGAATTGTAAAAATCCAAGATTTTTTAGTGTGTTTTGTGCTGTTAGAATAGTTGAAATCGGGCAATTATTAAAAAACCAGACGTTTGTTGGCTCGCGTGCAGTTTTGGGGTCTGGGAAGGTCAAAATTGTGGAGTCACATTGGGAGAAGCCCTTTTTGCTGCAGAGGGCCTCTCCTAATAAGAGAGGACCAAACTCGCTTTTATAACAAGCCTCCTCCCATGACAATGGCATTATTCTAGTAAGGATGGCAGAGCCCTCATAACTGAATCATCTTTTAAGGTGCTTCCTCTCAGCTCTGTTGCATTGGGGATTAAGTTTGCAACACTTGACTTTTGGAGGACACATTAAAACCATAGCATAGAGGACTGATTTGTGTACTTGTTATTTGTTTTAGAAAAAGCATTCTATTTTTTTTTTTTTCCCCCTGAGCATGTTTTATTGACTCCCTCCTGTCACGTCTAGCCTTGGGAGAGGGAATTAAAGGTACTGCTGGGAGAAAGTCAAGCAGGGAGTTTCCTAAGGTTTTAGGCTATCTTTCTGGACATCCTGTAGCACATTGGACACCAGTTTCAAAAATTCATTGAAGTCAATGCTTCCATCTGTATTTTCATCTAGATCTTTGAATAGCTTGTCAATACCACCTCTGTCTCTGGCATTCTGGATGGTGTTTGGGAGTTCCTTGGTCAGCATCTGTTTCATCTCACCTTTGGAGAGGGTGCCAAGGTGCCCCATCTGGCCTGAGTAGTGGTGGAAGATGTTGATGATCCCTTCCAGGTGCTTTTCAACTGTAGACATTGTCCCAGCCTCACCTCAGCCTCTCAGAGCAGAGGAATGTGGAGCTACAGCAAGGATCTGGTGCCAGTGAAGTGCACCCAACCAAGGAGGGTTTATAAGCCAGTTCAGGCTCCAAACTTGATCCTGAGTGAAGAAATATCTCTGATTCATCATGAGGCAATTGCTAGACAGTGAATGGTCTGTTGCTCAATAGACGTTTCAAATCTGTGGACTGCCCATCTAGCCTACAGTGAAAAACAATCATGAGGCAGAATCAGCAGAAAAACTCAAGAACTCAATGAATTCAAAGACAAAATCACCAAAGATTTTGATACATTGAGGCAAGAACTTGCAACCCTCAAATATGTGAGGAATACAGTAGAATTCCTCAGTAACAGAATGGAGCAGGCAGAAGAAAAGGCTCTATTTTTTTTTTTAAATGGCATGAGTCGGTAGCCTTTCTCATACACTTAATTATTTCTGCCTTGTACAGTCTTGATGGTACATTAAGATCATGAGCTAATTTATCTTTTGTTTAGACTGGGTGGGCATGGGAGAATGAGAGGAATTATATATGTGTGACTTCCTTCTTATGAAAAATAAAAATCCATGGTGAAGAGTGATGCAAGCCTCAGTCAAGACATTATTCAGTCTGATTTTCGAACCTGCAAATTGGAGTTGATTACATTTATCTGATGATGCTTATAATATGGTTTTAAGCTTTTAGTTAGAACATCCCTATGTTTACAAGGCGTTTTTACAGGAAACCCACGAAGGCTTGTTTTGCTCTATATACTGCATGTCATTGCTTTTACTTGGAAATGCAGACACCTTTCTGTCGGGTTTTGTATTTTCCTCAAGTTTCTGTTTTTCCTCAGTTTTTTTTTTTTTTTAACAGAAACACAAACAAAAACATCCCAAATGGGTATCTTTTCATCCAACCATTAAAAGGTCATCATCAGAGATCATGGGGTCCTTTTTGTAAAAATGAGGCTGACTCTCTCTTCAGAAGCTCTCTGCCTGTTTGAGGGACAGGGCAGCCCAACCAAAGATGACCAGGATTCTGTGCTGGTGCGACCCTCAGCTCACCATGGGGCAGAGCCATTTGGTTGCTGGTGCATAGTTTTATTTTGTCTAAGTTCTAAGTGTTGGTTTTCTTTTGATTATTGTGATAGATGAGGTTGTTTTAAAAAATTATACATTAACATAGCTTTTATTGTTTAGAATGATAACATTCGTGGGACTTCAGGCAGCCCTATCTGAATGCTGTGGTGATCATGCCTAGCTCCATATTCTTGATTATTTTATTCTACTTGCTTCCTCTAGTAAAATTTGTATCTCAGTATTTGCAGACACCAGAATGGACAGATTTTGATCAGTCAGGTGCGGACTGATGGTTATAAATGAGGATAAGGATTATCTGTTTGGCAAATGGAAAAGAAGTACGGTGAATTTAGTGATGATATGCTTTTAGGTATAAGTAGATGGGAGATCAAAATGGCCCTTAAATAGAGAGCCAGAATAACTGTTGTCTAAAGAGGGCTGAGCAATTTAAAGTTAGTAGTGGTTCTTAAGGTAGTCTGTTGGAGACTGTGTTGCATTATAGTAATAAGGCGCACAGGCTGGAGCCGGACTCTGTCTTCTTACTATGGCTTGAACATTGACTTGTTCTGTGCCTTTGGCAGGTTCTATAAAATTTCTGGGCCTCATTGCACTTGCCTGTGCGACTATAAGATAGTAGTAACTACCTGATGGTGGTTTCTGAACTAACAGAGTCAGTTCAGGTCAGTGTTTCTATATATTGACCTTTCCTGTTTTCAGTATATTGTTATTAGCCACCATCAGTGTCTGTGACACATGAAATGTCCCGTGGGCGGTGGTTATTTTTTGTTGTTGTTTGTTTTTAATTTAAATTTCAGATGAGGTCTAACTTGTATTTCCAGGCTGGTCTTAAACTTAAAGGTTCAAGGGATCATCCTGCCTTAGCCTTCCAAGTAGCCAGGACTACTTGAGCAGGCCACCTTGTCCTACTGAACTGCTCCATGTCCAGTGAAGGTTCTCAAATGTGTTTCAGGGTGTATTTGAATTATGCAGATTATGGTTTATGTCTTTATTTCATCCCATCTCACCACAGCTATCTGCAGGCAGATGGAAAAGTGTGGGTGAAATCCCTCTTTTGAGGTTATTGAGTCACAGGAAGGACTCTGTAGTGTGTGGTGTGAATTTCCTCCCCAGAGGCTGTTGTGACCTTCTTGCATGGAATAACAGGAGTCAGTTGAGGTTGTCCTTTGTGAAGACAGGGTGTTGGTGACTAGGTTATTCACACATTAATCATCTCCTTTCACCTGGAGAGGAGGGCTCTAGTGCTTAATGCTGAGATTTCTTGTTAACTCTGACAGCCTCATGTTCTTTTAAAGTGTGTAGTTTGCTTTGTATGCTAACACACTTTACAAAACAAACTCTTAATTAAAGTTTTTGTTGAACTATTAAGATAATGCAGACTATGCCTTTGCAGGGATCTAAATTTTCTGTTTTGTTAAACAAAGAACTGCTATTTTGGTCTTAGATAATGTAAGACTTCCTGCCTTCAAACACAGTCCTGTATTGTAAATGTCAAGAGTTATTAGAAGTATGTGGATGTCAAAACCCAGTATAGTCTAGTTTCTGGATATGAATACATGTTGAAGACAGTAAGAATTACCTCAGGCTTTTAACTAGTATTATGTTCACAGCTGAATTGTCTGTATTACTGTGTTCCTTATTCTTTTTGTTCTGAGTTACTTTGTTGGTAAAAAATCCCTTTCCTACCTCAAATTTCAAAGGAAGATAATCCCAAATGTACAAGAGTCTTGCTTGACAGCAGTGCATTATTTCAGATTTGTTATTCAAGTGATCATCTGTAAGAATTAGAATTTTAAAGGCGTAAATAATTCTAACACATCCTTTTCGCCAAAATGTCCCCCTCCCCTCCTCCTGCCTAATCAAAGCAAATCCAGCAACAAGCCACTTAGGTATGTTATCTCTCTTTGGATAAGGTTTAGAAACCTCCCCTGGCCAGTCTGTCACAGAGTATTCTGCTGTTAACAACCTGAGGAGTTTTTGAGAAAGGAGAGGTAAATCTATTGTAAGTAAATTTTAGAGTTGGGCGACTTAAATATACCCTAACTGACAGGAAGTAGCAAAGGGGTAAAATTGAGAAATAGAATGTTATGTGGCACATTTAAGCACCAAAATGTGTAAAATAAATGTGGATTTATCTAGCCTATCGCCTCTTTTAATTTACCCACATAGGGAAATTTCTGATGTTCTGTCCTTCATGTAGGTTGAGATGTTCTTGTGGCATCATTTTCTTTAGCATTTGCTAAATCAATTTTAACATTTAAAAAACAGGTCTACTAGTGATGGATGGACCATTCAGATTTAGTATGCCTGAGAGGACCTTTAGAAATTTTTTTCATTTTATGATAATGGAAGAATCATTTGTGGTTGTAAGAAGTCATCTTTTTTTTTGTTTGAGTGAGAGTCTCACTTTGTTGCTTGTGGTAGAGTGCTGTGATGTCACAGCTCACAGCAACCTCCAGTTCTTGGGCTTAGGTGATTCTATTGCCTCAGCCTCCTGAGTAGCTGGGACTACAGGCGCCTGCCAAAATGCCCAGCTATTTTTTTGTTGTTGTTGCAGTTTGGCCAGGACTGGATTTTACCCCCCACTCTCAGGATATGGGGCTGGCGCCCTACCCACTGAGCCATAGATGCCACCCAGTCACCTTGATATTTGAAAGCTATTTTTTGCTGGGTGTAGAATTCTAGGTTAATCATAGTTCCCTGCCAGTACAGTAATGATACTGCTCTACTGTCCTCTGATTTGCATTGTTTCTGACAAAAAGTCTGATGTCATTCTTAGAGCTCTTTGGGAATTACCATTTTTCCAGTTTACTTTTTAATCTACTGTTGGTTTTGAGCAATTTGGTACAATGGGACATTTTTTTCTTCATGTTTCTTGTGCTTGGGGTTCACTGAGCTAGTAAGTTCTGTAGATTTCATCTATTTTGGAAAATGAGGACCCATGATTATTACAAATATTTTTTTCTCTGTTCCTCTTTCTCTCTCTTGGGCTTGGTTTGCATTCATATTAATCTGTCTAAAGTCGTCCCCCAGCTCACTGATGCTTTGTTCATGTTTTTCCTAGTCTTTTTAGGTCTTATGTTTCATCTTTAGATAATTTATATATACCCAGTATGAGACATCTTTTCACCGTAGGCATTGTTTTTATATTTAGAAGTTAGATTTTGATCTTTCAGTAGTCTTCAGTATCTTTACTAATATGCTTAATTTTTGCTCTGATCTTTTCAGAAGTATGGAAGAAAGCTAATTCTGCCATCTTCATTATTTATGGGTCAGTTAAAGTTGATTTCCCCCCTTTTTATCATCACTCATATTTTTTGTTACTTTGCATGTCCAGTAATTTGTTGTCGATGTCAGGCGTTGTAAATGTGCTTTGGGTGGATGTGGGACGTATTTGAGCATTGTTTCAAAACAATGTGAGCTTTGTTCTGAAATCTGACTAAGCTGTTAGGAAACAGTTTGATCTGTTTGGTTCTTGCTTTTAAGCTTTGTGAGATAGGATCTGAGCAGTGTTTACTATAGTAAACTTATAAGGCACATATTTTCCTCACAAAAACCTTTAGGAGTATTTAATTGGATGTTCTGTGAATGATAATGTATATCAATTATACTTTGGAGGAAGGAACACTACATGGTGTCCCAAAAGTCACCCATAAAGTCACCATATATTGGGAAATTGTAGCTAAATGTACCTTGATTTACAAAATATTCTTTACACAATTTTACAGAGGTGACCAACGCATAGAGAATATTTTGTAAATCAAGGTACATTTAGCTATAGTTACCCATTTTCCCTATGTCTAGCAACTTTTCGACACTGTCTGGGATTTGGGTGTTCTCTTTTTGGCAGTGTTTTTTTCCCTTGGGTAGTTTTTCCTTTTGTGGGGTGGGGGGAGACAGAGTCTCACTTTGTCACCCTTGGTAGAATGCTGTGGTGTCACACCCTTGGGCTCACGTGATTCTCTTGCCTCAGCTTTCCAAGTAGGCGCCTGCCACAATGCCTATTTTTATGTTGCAGTTGTCATTGTTTAGCAGGCTTAGGCTGGGCTTGAAACCACCAGCCTCGGCATATGTGGCCGGCCCTTACTCACTGAGCTACGGGCGCTGAGCCCCTTGGGTAGTTTCTTAACCTGTATGTCCTTACCAGTACTCAGCTGAAGCCCTGGAGAGCCACCGCCTTGGCAAATTCCAGAGTTCTCTGTGTGCCTCTGGCCTCTACAGTGCTGTGCTTTACACATTTCTGTTTGCCTTGGGCTCCCCTTTCTCTTATCATATTTCTCTAGTCTCTACTTGACTTTTCTTGTAGCCTGAGAGTTCTTTCAAGGCAGTATGCTGAAGAATCATTTGTTCCCAATCTCTTAGGGATCACAATTCACAGGTCTTTTAGTCTTTTCAGGCAGGCAGGAGGTAAATCCTGTCCCTACTGCTCCACCCTAGCTAGGAGGCTCCCCACCCCCATCTTTTTTTGGGGGGGGGGGTTTAATACTGAATTGTGTATGTGTGTCTGTCTGTCTGTCTATCTGTGTGTGAGAGAGACACGGAGATATTCAGGAAACGATAACTACCAGGTTTGTCCTTTGTCTTAGCCACAGTCACAAGTTTTTCATGCAGTTTTGTTAGTCCTTTGGAAAAAAAAAAAGTGAATAACCTGTTAGTCCTGACCAATGATATAAAACATTTTAAAATTAATAAAGCAGCATTTCACATTTAAATGGTAAACCTTACTCTACAATAAGGTCTATGACTATTAGAAATCCTTACATTTCTTTGAAGCTATAGAATCAGACTGTCAGACTCTGCCTATCAGGAATAAGTACCCCTCAGCACAGATAAAACGTGCTTTAAAAAGTTACATTAATTCTCTTGAAACACCTGTTTTTAAGGTTTTATTATACCAGTTTTATTACCAGTTAAATTAACAGGATTTGAACCTACGTCTTTATATCTGTAATGCCTTTCTAAAAGGTATGTCAATTGTAGATCTCATTTTTCCAGGTGGGCAAACACATTATAAAAGGGCACCACTTTCTGGGCAGGAGTTGGCTTGGTGAACTGAAGCCTGGCTGGCCCACAGCTGTGCTCAGTGAGCACCTGTGTGCAGTCACATTTGTGCTTCTCAGCTCACATCACCTTGTCAGCAGTCTCTTATCCCCAGTGGCTATATTCCTTCTTTGATGAAATAAATGCTTTTCTTCGTTGTAAATCCAGCAATAGATAGAAAGGGGAAAATTTTTAGCTTATCTTTTTTTTTTTTTTGAGACAGAGCCTCAAGCTGTCGCCTTGGATAGAGTGCAGTGGCATCACAGCTCACAGCAACCTCCTATTTTGGGGCTCATGTGAGTCACCTGCCTCCGTCTCCCAAGTAGCTAGAACTACAGGCACCCGCCACAATGCCCGGCTATTTTTTGGTTGCTGACATCATTGTTATTTGGCGGGCCCGGGCTGGATTCAAATTCGACAGCTCACGTGTACGTGGCTGGCACCTTAGCCCGTTGAGCCACAGGTGCCGAGCCTTTTTAGCTTATCTTGAGCAAGTAACATTCAACTTCTGGAGTTGTCCACAGGTTCATGCCTGGATGTGACAGTAGTTGGGACTTATTCTAAGGAGATCTGGGATTACTTTGTGATTTTAGTGGGTGAGTTGTCTGTTGTTCTGAGACTATATACATTCTCCCACTTTTTATCTAGTGGGAAAGGTAAATATTCTATAAGCAGGTACTTGCTTGCTGGGCTTGGGGCAACGTGAAAGTCTTGGATCAACTTACAGTACCTGCTTATAGAGTATTTACCTTTCCCACTGGTCCTAAGTTTGGAAGGGAGTTTGCATTTCTCAGTTCTCTGTATCATTATCTTGATCTGAAGTCACCAAGGTGGAAGTGAGGTCCTTAGGTTAGATGTCTGTAGTTGGCGCATGTGGAGCTAAGGTAGTGTTTTTGAGTGTGCCAGACCTTTTTACCAGTGAAGTAATTACATGCCATTTCCTAGAAGGTGACACATGCTACTTAGCCATGGTCATTCTTTCTCTGCAGCACAAGCCCTTGGTTTAGACCTCAGTATGATAACTCAGGTTCTCTTTCCTCCCGTGGATACCCAGGACACTGGTGTGTCTAACCCCCTCCACTTCTCCATCCTGGAATAGAGCCTTATGTTGCGATCTGTAGGTAGAACAGGTCGCTGCATTATCTCTGACTGGTTTTGCACAGAAATATTTTAGTCACTCCCCACCCCCGGCTCCTTCCTGTGTTGGCATTTTGACTGCTTGGTAGGTTACTAATTGTATGGCTCTATTTGGGGACTTGTAAAACCATCTTGCATTGCTCCAGGAGAATCCTTCTGTGTTTTCTCATGGGTTATTAAGCCTACTTAACTGTGCATGTGGATGGTATCTGAAGGTGCCAGACAACTCCTTTATCAAGGCCCAGAAGTACAGTCTAGTCTTCCATCAGAGGAAAGAAAACTGAGGTCCAGGTAGTTTTTATAGGGATGGGGGCAGGATGGTGGTCTTGTCTTTTGAGAGAATCATGCATATTCTGAAACCAGCAGGAATAAAGTTGGATGGAGAGTTTTACTCTGTAGAAGAGTTTGGAACTGAGTGGGGTATATTGTCCAACTTGATGGACCAGTGGCAGGCTGGTATTTAGGATTCACCTTTACCTGACGTGCACGGGTGGGACTTATGTGGCTTGAATGGCAGGACGGGAGTGCAGGCTCCCTTTGAAGGTTTTCCTTCACCTTCTGAGCTGTGCCTCTAGGCCAGTGGTTCTCAACTTTCCTAATGTCGTGACCCTTTAATACAGTTCCTTATGTTATGGTAACCCCCAACCATAAGCAACAAAAATAATTTTATGGTTGGGGGTCATCATAACATGAGGAACTGTATTAAAGGGTCGCACATTAGGAAGGTTGAGAACCACTGCTCTAGGCAAAGCAAAGACAAATGGTTGCTGTGCAGATCAGGAAAATTGGGATTGAGAAGTACTTCTGTATGCTTGACTTCATCCTGGACTGGGTACCTGTATTTTATCCTGGATGGGAGATCTGTGATGTTTGAGATGGGAAAGCTTGTCATTTCTCATCTCCACTCCTTGCTGGCCTCTGTCTTTCCCAAGGGTAATGTTAAGGAGGGGTGGGAAATAGGTCTGGCAGGCAGAGTTTGGGTCTCTGCAGCTGTAATTGTACTTCATAGGCCTTCTGTCCCTCTGCAGATTTCCTGTCTTTGGATGGAGTCTCCTTACTTTCTTAAGGCATTCCTCTCCTGCAAGACTTTTTCTCTTTCCCCAGTGATCTGGCCTCCTCTGTTGCTTCTGGGCAATGTGGCAGATACTATGCTTCGACTTCTGAGCCACATTCCTGAACTCTCTGGATGTTCTGGATCCCTGGGAGGCACACAGCCGTGTATAGACGAGCATATATCCATCTCTGATGCCCCTGATCTTCAAGACTGTCTTGTCCTGTGTTGATTTGGAAGTGATACTGGGAGGAGTTTTACCTTATTGATCCTCGATATTTGACGGTTCGTGGTGGACTGTACTTTTGTAGCTCAATGTTATCATTAGAGTTTTTTTTTGAGATGGTCTTATTTTGTCGCCCTCGGTAGATTGCCGTGGCATCACAGCTCGCAGCAACCTCAAACTCCTGGGCTCAAGTGATTCTCTTGCTTCAGCTTCCCAAGTAGCTGGGACTACAGCGTGAGCTTCCATGCCTGGCCTTATTATTAGACTTTTGGTTAGAAATCAGGGGAAAGGAGATACTAAGATTCTATATTCACTTAGACTGGGCTTGAATCTGCTCTGTCAATGAGAGAGAGAGTCAGTCCTCTAAATACTACTGACTTTGCAGGGTGGCTGTGCTTATGTTAGTAAAACCAAACACTTATATAGCACTTACAATGTGCTGTGCACAGTTTGAGATTTTTTACCTACATTAATTAGCTCACTAAATTCTCTCAGTGAAACTTTTGAGATAGATCATTTAATAGTCGTCTTCTTCTCCTTCTCCTCCTTCTCCTCTGCCTCCTCCTCTTCTTCCTTCTCCTTTTCCTTCTCCTCTTCTTTTTCCTCCCCCCCTCCTCTTCCCTCTCCTCCCCCTCCTCCCTCTCCTCCTCCTCCCCCCTCCTCCCCTCTTCCTCCTCCTTAGGATAACTGAGGCACAGAAGACTATACTTTACCCAGGAAATAAAGCTCCTGGTGCATAGTAAAGAGTCAAAAAATGATTCTCCTCACCTTGAGAAAATTGGTGAAGAACCACTGTAGTTCCTGATGATGGGAGATTTGAACAGTTATGTTTTTAAAAATTTTTGAGTGGCCTGTTCTTTATAAAGTACCCCATCTCGGTATTGTGTTACAGAAGCACAAAACAGACTAAGGTGCAGTGGGAGGAGTGTGGCAGAAGAAAGAAATGTGAATCCTATGGGACACGGGCTAAGTGACGAGGGAAGTGTCTGGGAAGCTTCCTGTGGGAAAGAGGGAAAGAAGAGGAGGACACCCTTTCATTCTTGCCAGGCTTTTCTGGGCCAGTCATGCCTCTTTGACTCCCTGTCTGAGTGTGAGGGGAGCTGCCAGCTGTGGGTTTCTCAGAGGCACAGGCCTGGTACCGGGGGCTGGAGAACCCCATAGGTGGGTGCAGTGGAGTTACAGTAAGTCCTCTAGTTACAAACATCCGATTGTTATATGGTTGATGTTTATGAGCAGAGGTGCAAACATCCAACTTACATACAACTTGCACTTAGAAACAGAGGGTATGACAGGTTATAGGTAGATGTGACCATTCTGACTTACATACAAACTGAACCTAAGAACAGACCAACAGAACCCATTTTGTTTGTAACTTGGGGACTGCCTGTATATTAATCACATGATGAGCATCTTGAGTGCTGGGCTGTTTGTCAGGGGCTGTGAGACCATGCCTCTTGGTAATCCTTGGGTGTGGGACTGAGGTTGGACAAGCGAACCTGTTCTTTGTGCTTTTGTAGCAGCCTGTTTCTGGAAGGCCTGTGTCCTTCAAAGCCATTCTCTTTATTTCACTGACATTACAAGAGTGCTGGGAGAGGGCAGGATTTAGTTACTGTCTTGAGAATAACCAACAATGAAAGTAGTTTTTAGAATTAAATGAAGTTACCTGTCTCCACACTAGGTAGGAGGCTGGTGCAAGCTGGTCTAAGCCCAAATGTGCTTAGAGGCATCAATATTTGTTATATGAATGTGAAGTAATGACATTAGCTTCCTTAAATCATACTATGGAGCAGATAAGTTCCCAGAGGAATTCCTATCTTTGCCTTAGTAAATGAAAAAGAAACCATAATCTTACTTTTTTTTTTTAAGAGACTGAGTTTTACTGTGTTGCCCCCAGTAGAGTGCTTATGGTGTCACAGCTCACAGCAACTTTCAACTCTTGGGTTAAGCGATTTTCTTGCCTCAGCCCCCCAAGTAGCTGGGACTACAGGCGCCTGCCACAACGGCCGCCTATTTTTTTGTTGTGGTTGTCATTGTTGTTTAGCAGGCCTAGGCCTTCTTTGAACCTGCCAGCTCCAGTGTATGTAGCTGGCACCCTAGCTGCAGAACTACAGGCACCAAGCCTACTTTTACTTTTTTTTAAACTGCAAAGTAAGAGATGACTTAAACATCAGAGGTTCTAGGCAAATTAAAAGGGACTTTGTGGGGTTGTACTATCTGAAATCTATCACTGTTGTTCTATGGTTTTGATCAAGATGCTTATTTATAGTATAAATTTGTATTGGTTCCACTTAGTCATGAGTTTTAAAGCCATCATGGAATTTTGATTTTTTTTTTTTTTTGAGACAGAACCTCAAGCTGTCACCCTAGGTAGAGTGCTGTGGCATTACAGCTCACAGCAACCTCCAACTCCTGGGGGTCAAGCGAGTCTTCTGCCTCTGCCTCCCAAGAAGCTGGAACTACAGGTGCCCGTCACAATGTCAGGTTATTTTTTGGTTGCAGCCGTCATTGTTGTTTGGCGGGCCTGGGCTGGATTCGAAACCGCCAGCTCAGGTGTATGTGGCTGGCGCCTTAGCTGCTTGAGTCACAGGCACCAAGCCGGAATTTTTATTTTTAAGTGCATATTTGTCTATGTGTACACTATAGCTCCATATATCTGACCTGGATAATTTGAGGTGCTCGAGCACCCTGACAGATTTGAGATAGTGCCTCGTAGGGATATAAAGCATGAATGTGTCTTTCTGGCAACTGTCGGTATGTGCAATTCAATTTTAAATTTACCATTTAGACTTACCTTCCTGGGATTGTGTGTTTAGTGTTTTCATTAGTGAAACTGATGTCTTCTTTACTTAACAAGGTCCTCTTCCTGCTGGAAAGGAACGCTGTCTAAAAAGATCTTTATAGCAATCAAGTTCTTCTGCATAAACCCTCACCACGCCACTGTCCTAAGGGTGTGAGTGCACATGGGTTGCCGTATGAGGGGAGGAAGGGAAAAATGCTCCCTGCCTCGGAATTTCCCATGTCCTATGAAGGCTTTAGCATTTCCAGAATGCTCCGGCAAGGGATCCACCTCCGTAATATGCTGAAGGCCTCTGGTAAACAGAGGCTTCTGACCACATTTATTTACTATCTAGGAAAATGTCTAGAACTTCATTTGAGGCAGCTTTATTACTGCTGTGGCCATTTCCTTTTCTGTTACCTCGGAGATCAGGTTGCAGGAATATCACTTCCACTTCCCATGCAAATTATCGTCTAGCTCGCCTTGTGGTTGCCACGGAAACTGCTGGGTACCAATTTCTTCTCTTCCTTCTCCATCACAGCTCTTGCTAGTCTTTTAAACAGGAATGTCTCTGTCACATGCTTTTGCCTTCCTTGCCTTTTCACATTTCCAAGGGATAAGTCTAAACATTGCCCTGATCTTTTTCAACAGTTTCTGACCCTTCTGGAAACATTCTGTCAGTTCCTGAATTTTCCTTAATGAAATCTAGAGTGAACCCATAGAAACTGGTTCTTGGCGTCTCACATGAAAGGTACTATATAATAGAATTGTGAGGGTTTGGAGTCCCCTGGTTTGTGAAGGAGGTGACAGCCATTAATGTCTCTTGTGGTTCACATTTGAGTCCTGTTAGACATCTCCTTTTTTATGCAGAATGCTTCTTGATGTTAGTGCCTCACTTGACTGCTTAGCACAATTAAAAGTGCATAGTGTTTGCATAAGGTGGGAATTGACTTGGTCCTTTGTACTGCTGTCACTCTCTACACTTTCCCTACTCTCTGTCCCTCTCTCCCCTCCCATCTCATTTTATGGTTGGTTGGGGTGTTGGCTGGCAAACCTGACTCATTTCAAAGCAAATTGATTAATTACTGGTTATTGGGAATTTTTAAAAGGATGTTGTAATAATAAGTAGGGCTTTTCTTTTCACCTTTGAATAAGGTAAATATCGCATAATAATAATAATTTCTTCTTAGCTTTAGTCTCAGTGGCTCTGATTAATAAAATGCCTTGCTAGATCTATCCTACTAGCTTAAAAGCTCATTCCACAAAACTGGTTTAAATTCCCATTATCGATATGAGATTTTCCTGCATGTATTTTTGTGTGGAGGAGGATGGTTGGTCTTTGCTGTCTAGGCTGTGCCAACTTGATGTTTAAGCTCACAAAGATTTGGGAATAGTTCTTGATTATCTTCATGTCCCTAATGGCAGCAGAATATATGGTGTGCAGTAAACATTTGTATGTTTTGAGAATGTAAACAATTTCTAAGACTAGTTAAATGAAGTATAAGGAAAGGACATCTTTAAGACAGTCATAATATTTCAGGAGCAAATAGTCCTACTTATAATGGTATAGATCTTTTGCACTCTTTATCATTTTGGAAAGAATATGAACATATGTGTTCAAAGTATCACCTAAACTTATTAGGGTTAGGAGTGAACTGAGCAAACTTCTTTTGGTATTAATAATAGTCTGTGGTGTCCCATTCCCCACACCTCCCATTTCTACATCCTTCTCTTTTTTTTTTTTACAGTTTTTGGCCTGGGCTTGGTTTGAACCCACCACCTCTGGCATATGGGGCCGGCGCCCTACTCCTTTGAGCCACAGGTGCTGCCCTCTACATCCTTCTTATCTTTCTCTGGCACCATGAATACTTGCTGCCTCAAACTTCATGAACATCTTTACAGAAACCAAAATATACCTTGTAAATTTATTTTACTCCTTGGAACATCTGATTAAGGTATAAGATAGTGCCTGTTACTAGTTTCATTGCAAGCTGTATTGTCCTTGAACTTTAGTAGAGCCAAGTCTGAATTGTCAGCAGCTTGCTTTAATTAATGATGCCAAGAAAAGGAGAAATATCCTCTTCTTATCTGAAGGTCATCTATTTCTTTCCTTAGTGCCAGTTTAAAGTTAACTTCATTTTCCTGGTCTCTTTAAAATTTAAAAATATTTAACCTGAGCATCTAAGTCCTTGCCAGCTTGTAACGAGGGTGATTAATATATCCAACATTTTTCTTGTTATCTAATACCCTTAGATACTGGTTTTCCTTGAGGTTAAAGAAGACCTACCTTTGGCTTATTTGTATTCCTGGACTTCAGTTTTCAAAGGAAATTTTTGTGAAGCTTAAATACCATATATGGCCACTTTAATAGAATCTTTAATTATGTAGCATTAACCTTAATGTTAATTTTTCTTTCTTTCTTTCTTTTTTTTTTTTTGAGATAGAGTCTCCAGCTGTTGCCGTAGGTAGAGTTCTGTGGTATTACAGCTCACAGCAACCTCAAACTCTTGGGCTTAAGTGATTCTCTTGCCTCAGCCTCCCAAGCAGCTGAGACTACAGGTGCCTGCCACAATGCTTGGCTATTTTATTGTTGCAGTTGTCATTGTTGTTTGGCAGGCCCAGACTGGGCTTGAATCTGCCAGCCTCAGTGCATATGGCTGGCACCCTACTCACTGAACTGTGGGTGCCAAGCCCTTAATGTTAATTTTTGTTCTCTATCTTATTAAAAATGTAGAAAGAATGAAAATACTTAAAAAGAAAACAAAAGCCACATCTTAAAAATGATTCTTTGCCCTGTTATTTATATTTGATTTAGGATTATTGGTTAAAACACATAGAGGCTTTTTGAGCTGTTACTTGTCTTACAAATATGAAGTACTGTTCTGTTGAGTATGTAACAAAATAATAGGTTAACTTCTTCAGGGAGTCAAGTAACTTGTTCTTTGATAGTATGATTTTTAAAAGTGCACTAAGAAAACATTGGCTCTTGCATAGTGTGATGTAAATCCATGGAGTGATTATTGATACCTTCTGGGGATGCCTGTTTCTCTGAAGTGGTGGGACTGTTGGGTGTTCTTTGCAGTCCAAAAAGCACACTTTGGAATCTTCCCACTGCTGTGGAATGAATGGTCTGTAGGGGCTGCTTTAACTAACCATGAAAAGATACACCAGTCTTGGGGTGGGTTGCAATTAGCCTGTAGTGTATTCATTAACGCACATATTTTTTATTATTCTGCCATCTCGGAACTGTGTAGGATGGGATTCTAGCAGTTTCTAAATATATGTTGTTTTCAGAGCCATTCTTTTTCTAGAACATAGTTATAAATTTGTTCAGCCTGTTATTCAGCCCTGAAGAAATATGTTTGCATTCATTGTGACAGCCTGGAGATTATTGGTACATTGCAGGGCTGTAATCTGCTTGTTGTTCCAGCAAATGCCATTGTATAATGTGGACTGGCACTTGGCCTTTCTGGAGCTTGTAGTTATTCCCCTTTGTAGAGATTTGAACTGCTTTAGCTGTAATTTCTCTCCTGATTCTCATTTCTTATACCTCTTACAATTCAGTCTAATTGAACTGTGCTGGATAAATTGAGCCCTTTTAGATCATCTGAATGTGAGATCATCCTTTTCCCTGGATGAGAATCTGTGGCTTAGAGAGGACTGGGTTGTGTGTGTGTCCCTGTGTGTGTCCTCATGATTTGATTATCTGTTAATGTTTTGAAATGATCTAGGGACCAGAATTTACACTGATGTTTTCCATCAGCTGAAATCCTTGTGTCTACTAAAAGATGCCCTTCTGTTGTTTGGATCTGGGGAGTTGTATGAAGGACAAGGGAAAGAAGGCATTGCTCAGCTTCACCGTTCTGCTAAAGGTGATGAAGAATAGGCCAACAAACAACTGTGGCAGTGTGTGAAGGCTTAGGCCTTTTGTGTTGCTCTGGTAATGACCATGTATCACTCACTACCTTTGTAAACAAGTATTTTTACATGTTATTCACATTTCTTAATTCAGGCCTCAGAAGATCAGGATAAACTTCCGTCCCTCTTTGAGGACTGAATATTTGCCTTCTGGTCCTCACAATCCCAAGGGTTCATCTGTAGCAGTCCCTTGTGTTAATGCTGCATAAGATTTAAAGCACTTAGCACATTTTAAGAGTCTCACTTTCCTGCCCAAGCTAAAGGGCCCTAGTGTCATCCTAGCTCATGGCAACCTCAAATTCCTGGGTTTAAGTGATCCTTTTGCTTCAGCCACCAAAGTACCTGGGATTCCAAGTGCCTGCCATAATACCCCACTAACTTTTCTATTTTTAGTAGAGATGTGGTCTCATTCTTGCTCAGGCTGGTCTCAAACTCCTAAGCTCAAGTGATCTTCTCGCCTCCTGGAGTGCTAGGATTACAGGGGTTAGCCATTGGGCTTTGAAAGTTTGCGTATGTATTTTTAAGTTGCATACTTTAAAAACGAGATTGGAATACAGAAAGAAAGTGTTTAAGACCATCAATATGATTTTCCTTTTCAATGAAGCAATTTAAGAAATGTAGACACAGATAGCAGGGGGGGCGCCTGTGGCTCAGTGAGTAGGGCATTGGCCCCATATGCCAGAGGTGGCGGGTTCAAACCTAGCCCGTGCCGAAAACTGCAAAAACAAAAAAAGTAGGCACTTACAGATAGCAGCATGGGTAGTGACCCTGTGGATATTCTAAAGAGCTCCAGTGTGAACCCTTTGTTTTGGAACCCTGAATAGGTACTGTGAATCAGTCCATCCTGCTGCTTGTGGTGAAATCCAATGGGAAGGGACTTTGTCTCTTGTGAAAGACACCCAACAGGGAGCTTGCCCCCAGGACTGCATGGCAGGTGCATGGGCCAGCGGTGCCCATATATTTTTGCTAAGGTATCTAGGACCTATGGTTCATCTGGCACTAGTGTGAGCACAGGTTCTAGAATAAAGTAGACGTTTGGTTTACATCAGTGCTTTTATTTTTGAAGACCAGTCGACCAGTCAAGTGCAATAGTGAGCAAGAGAGAGAGACTAGAACAAGGAGTTCTGATCTGTAACTGGCTGTGAACAATTAATTGAGATAACTCACATCCTTCAGACCAGCATTTTTTAAAAAGCTACTTCAGGTCTCTGAGGACTTGTTAAAATACAGATTGCCTGGGGCGTCCGTAGGTCTGAGAATCTGCATTTCTAAGTCCCCAAGGGATTTGGTTGTTGTTCCTTGGGAGAATCACACTTTGATATCCACTGATCTCAGGATTAAGTGCTGCATATGATTTAAAGCACTTAGCATGTACTTTTCCCTCAATGGGTAAGAGTTATCTATTCTATTAATATATATAGTTGTTGTGTAAGTAGACAGTGCTCATATCTGTGGTTAAGAATTCTTGGGGCCAGTTAGCCCCATTTCCCTTTGGAGACATTTTTCTTTTGTGTGTCCCCAAACATTTCCTTTCTCAGTGTATTCATCAGCCTTGTGCAGAGACAGAAATGTAATAATGTCTTTCCTTCCCTTGTGGTTTATTTGAAATTATTTATAGACTGGCTGCATGCATTCTTCTTCAACCCCCACTTTCTTTTTTGGTGTAATTTCAGTTCAGACAGTTGCTGAGGTGCCCTGCACCCTATCTAAGTGAAAGTCTTTTCCCTCTGTAGACGACTCATCTGAGCAGACAGCATGATTTAATCTTGGGTTGGCTTTGCATGGGACGGTTTGTAATTTCGTATATATAAGATTATTCCCATCTTCCCGTAGGTTATAACACATGGTACTTCCTTTGGCCAGGTGGATGCAGCCAATCCTGCTCACACACATGAGTTTCTGGGCTGTGGGGAAGAGAAAAATTTGAAGATAGTTCTCTGTCCTTGCAAGTTGTTCTTTTGTCTTACACTTGATACTCATGGTTGACATTCTAACTGACAGACAAGAATGCTCTATGTTTTTATGATTATTACAGGCCTTAAAATCTCCCACCATTGCTCTCTCCAGGTGTGTTTGTGGGAGGCGGGGTTTAACAGGGTTGAGAGTATTTATATTTGAATGTGCCAGTGCACTTTCTCATTCTTTCCCTGATTTTACACATATCAACTTGCATAAGACTTTAATTTATACCCAGCAGGGGAATCTATCCATTAAACACCTATACCTCTGTAAGTCTGTCCCCACCTTTTGCTATGTTCCTAGCAGTGAATGAGTAAGCGAATGTGTGTCTGTGTCTTAAAATAAATTTTTGTTGTAGACCAGAAGAGGAGAAATGACACTGGTGCTGTTCCTGTCCCTCGAGGCCCAGAATTCATGCTTCTAGTCATGTTCACTGTGATTGGCATTTCCATACAGTGATCAACATTTTCTTAGTGACTTATCATTTGAAATGGAATTCATTGTATTTTTAGCCTGCTGGGTTGTTTAGGGTAGTGGTATCTTTCAGAGAGTATTGCAGAGATTGGAATGGAGCCAGTTCTTTAGAGGAGCTGATGGGGAAAGACATTTTCAAAATCTTGCAAAGGCAAATACGGTCACCTCTCATCTGTATTTATTTTAGCCACTGTGAAGTGTGGGAAAAACGCATTGGTTTACTATTGTCATGACAACAGAAGCTCTTCACACTCTTGAACACAACAGGAAATAAACCCATTCATTTATCCAAGTATGATTCTCTGTATCCCATTATGTGAATTCCATGAGGCATTAATTCAAGTATTTTGATAAAATGTTGTGTATTCTTCATTAGTTGCTTAATCCCACTCAAGTCTCTAAATATCCTACTTGAGCTGCTGTTTCCTCATCTCTCAAAATTGAAATGACAGGATTGTCAGCTATGGCACATTGCACCTCAACTTTCTGTATCTCAGGCCTAGAAAGAGCCTACCTTTATTAGGACATGTCTTTTGAAGTTTGTGGTCTATATAATCCATGAAATTTTTCTTCCTACTTCATAAATCGATTTGGGTTTTATTTTAATACAGAAAGATTCTCTCTAGTTTACTCTTGATTTCCAAATGTTCTATTTGGTTCTTTTCAAATGTTAGGTTACATTCAAATGTTAGTTTCAATGTTTGCTGAGTGTTACTTTCAGCGTTCACTGTTTTGGGTGTTAGTTTCCTGTTATGTAGATATTTTCAAACTTGGCTTTTATTTGTTTAAACATAATCTGATGATTCAAATAACTGACTGACATTTACCAGTTTGGCTTCTGCTGGGTTTTGCTCATGGTGCTTTATTTCCTTGGCAGACAGTTATCATTTCCCCTGAATGAAAACTTGTTTGTGGGACATTATTTTGAGGCTTGAGACTCCTTTTAGAGGATTCGTGTTTGTTTTTTCCAGGCTTAGGATATTATCAGCACAACATCACTTAAACTAAATTCAGGGTTTAAGGTTTGATTTTTGATTACAAATCTTCATGAGGGCCACTTAATTTTTCAACTTTTCCGAAAAGATAGCCAGCAGTTGGGAATCCTAGCTTAATGTCAAAATGGGGTCTCTTGTTTCAGCCCCGACTTTTGTACTTGGCGTTGGGGGTGGTGGTGGTGGAATAGCCACCCTACTATTCTTCATTTTCTCACTGGGAAATTAAGTTCAGGTTTGTGTGGGTTAGAAGTTCAAAAGTGGATTCATTTCTCACCTCACAACTCTGGGTGCCAGCTTTCTCTTGACCTGCTGTATTCCTGGAAATGACTTGTGATGCCATACTTTGCTAAATCTTGTGGCTTTTACTAAGGCTAGTAGAGCTCTCCATTGTAGACCTCAGTTTGGGAAGCACAGAATTGGAGAAATCTCTAAGCTGTCTTCTGTTTCCAGGGTTTTAAGTCTCAGCGACATGGATGGCAGCTTGGATAGCTTTTCTCACAAGGTTTTTTTCTGTATTGATACTTATCTTTTGTGTTCTTAGACTCACTTAAAATGAATTCATTTAAGAGAAATGGTATTTCAATGGAATTTCCTTCTATGAGAGAGTGTTTGAATGCTCACCTGTGTTACTGCATGAAGAGGGTCCAGCTGCCTATTTATTACTGTCAGCAAATATGGAGACATGGGGATAGATCCACCAATCCCCTTCTGTCTCCCTCAACCCATCAGACAAGCTGTGTCAACACAGCCCTAGCTTGTATCACTCCATCTTATCCTCACTACCTGTGCTTTTGCCTAGTCTCATAGGTATTGGACTTCTGGAGCTCTAAATGGGGGTCCCTTCACCTGCCACATAGGTACAGCCTAACTGCATGCCACTTCTCTGTCCTGCAACTATATGATATGGTTTTATTATTTTGTTGTTCAACTAATGAGGGTAAATTCCACCTAGAAAACCAAGGATATGGTGGTGGTCTTTATCCGTAGTTGTTTGCTTTAGGCTTGGGAATAAGTTGTACCCTTCTTGGAAGGTTCCCTTGTGGTGAATGATTGAGTTTCCAAGTTGATTTCTATCCTAGAGAGAGTTTGTTTCAGGGGTGGCTTAGAGTGGTACTCCCAGCTGACTCCCTGGTATAGCTAAGGTCATATTTTATATTGTCATGCTGTGCTTGGATTAAGCTGTACGTCACAAGACCCCTCTGTGTTTAGACCTAGAAGGCAGAGCCTGGTATTTCCTTTTTTCATTGGCCCATTCCCTTTGGTCTCTCCCCTTTTCTTTGTAGCTCCATTATACTATATGAATAGCCGTGAATCTTTGCCTCAATTCTTTATTCTAATACACTTTTCCTATGCTTACATTGGGAGAGGTTCCCTCTCCCCTTATTATGGAAAAATAGTTACTGGGCTTGCCTTTATTGAAGCAGAAGCTCAATGAGGAATGTAGATCTTTTTAGCTTTTTGAGCTGGAATTTGCAGGTCAGTCATCTCCTTACTCTTCTGTGAATTGCATTTACAATTTTCATTGCTTATTGATTTTGTTACTGAGTAGTGTTTGGTCTTATTACTCCTAGCTCAGGTTTATTGGTATCTTTATGATCTCAGGACTGAGAGATTGTGGAAATGTACTACAAGGTCAGTCACTTAACTGGCACCAAGAATTCCAAAAGGTCCCCAAATTGTATCTGCATTGCTCAATTTGTATAAAATACTCTACCTTTAAAATAACATAACAAAAATAAATACTTTAGAAAAGTATTTCATTAAGTGCTGGGTGAAATCTGAGGATTGTGTTTAAGAATGTGTCTGTAAGGGAGAAACTTCTTTCTCTACCCTCTTAAGTTGTAGAGAGAGAGACAGGCACAAATCCCAGATTTAATTGGGTTCACAAAGAAATGAGACTCAAAGAAGAGGTTAGAATTTGCCGCCCTAGTAGGGTATGTGGGAGGGGCAGAGCGGCACATCTGGCAGAACAAGTGACTTAGAAGGGAGGGAGAAAGGACACTGGAAAAACAAGTGAATTTTTTTGAAAGATAGATGGGCCTTTAGGAGAATAGATGGAAGATATGGTAGTTTTGTGTTAGTGTCTGTTAGTTGCTCCTAGGGAGGGAGTTCTTTTGGGAGGTAGGTAGGGAATTTAAGGAACTTAGATGCCTTCAGCTCCAAATAATATCTTTGCTAGAGTGGCTTATTTTGGCCCGTTTAAGACCAAACAGAGATAGACATGAGGAAGAGTGCTGCTGAGGGAAGAAGGTGAGAGAATGAATTGTGATCAGTTTCCAAACCCAGAGGTTCCCTAGGGTCATTGTCTTTTTTTTTTTTTTTTTGAGACAGAGCCTCAAGCTGTCACCCTGGATAGAGTGCTGTGGCATCACAGCTCACAGCAACCTCCAATTCCTGGGCTCAAGCGAGTCTCTTGCCTCCGTCTC
>CAUYON010188859.1:0-58314 GCA_963573935.1 Arctocebus calabarensis | reverse complement strand
CTCCCCTCGGCCTCCTCCTGCTCCTGGACCGTGGGCTCTCAGCACCACCTGGTCCCCTCCGCCTCCTCCTGCTCCTGGACCGTGGGCTCTCAGCACCACCTGGTCCCCTCCGCCTCCTCCTGCTCCTGGACCGTGGGCTCTCAGCACCCCCTGCTCCCCTTGGCCTCCTCCTGCTCCTGGACCGTGGGCTCTCAGCACCACCTGCTTCCTGCGCTCCGGGTCCTGGTCAGGGAGCCTCCCCAGCCGACCCCTGGGCTTACACCTCCTGTCATCCATCCGCAGGTGACACCTGTCTGCTGTGTCCCCGTAGCCTCGCTGACCTCTGTCCTCTATCGCCACCTGTCTGGTTCTCACGTTCTGTCTCACTTCACTCCTACCCTCTTCCCAGGCTGTCCAAGGACCGTTCCCAAGTGCGAAGCCCATTCCCTCGTTACTGTTCCCTGCTCACACTGTCACCCCAGTCTGCGGTGTCGCCCTTCTGCTGAGATACCTGCTTGTCTTATCTTCCTCAGTAATTTTTCTTGGATTTGTAGATTTTAAGAAGATCAGTTTAAGAGAACTGATTTGCAGGCCTTTCTCAGCTGCCAGCTGCCTGTGCGCCCTGGGCGAGTCCTTTATCCTCTCTGGGACTATTTCTTTGTCAGTAGAAGGAAAATGCCTTCCCTGCTGCCTCCCAGGGACCTGAGTGTCGGGCAGTTTCTGTGGTGACGTGTCCCCGCCTCTTTGTGCAGGGTCTCAGCAGAGAGACACCTGTCCCTGCCTCACAGAGGACTGCCGTGTGCACCCAGCGCTTTGCCAGTTAGGGTCGTCAACCGAGTGAATGTCCGTTTTCTGTGAGGAGACTTGGAAAAGTGGCTGTAATATAGCAAGTATTGTCTGAGGCTTTACAGTGGGTTAAATTCCTGAAAAAAGCTCTCAAACATTTTTAACCAAGTTTCTAGCAGATATCCTATATTTTAGTAATTTTTCCAAACATCTGGCACTGTCTGAAAATGGATATTCTAGATAAGCATCTTTTTCAGATAACTGTCTATGACTCTGGTGAACACCAGAAATGAATATTGAACCATTGTGATGAAATCCTTGTAAAATCCATGCTCTCTTTAAGCAGAAAGTATAGAATAATTTAAATTTCCTGTATGACTAAGGTCATCGCTTTTATTCCTTTATTCCACAAATATTTATTAGACTGCAGACATGGGCTGAGCACTGTGCTAAGTATTGAGTGACTAGTATCTTAATTTAAAGATTGATCATTATCACCAAGGAGTCCTTACTGACTTCATTTATACAACTTGACTGTTTTGCTGCTATGTATTAAATTTGGAGTTTTGAGTAATGATAAGGGAGAGTTTCTGCCTAGAGCATCAGATTTGGTGAGCTATTCAAATTGTCACACACTCGGTCAGTTGAACGCTGAGTCAGCTGTCCCTCAGGTCAGGTTTTTAGTCATCTAGACACGGGCATTTCCCCCCCAAAAAACTTTGAAATAGCGTATGTTCCTCAAAAATCAAACTCAATGGGCTCTATAATCTTCAGATCACAATAGATCCTAATTTTGTTGTATTATTTGCAAAAGAAAAATGATAGCCCATATGATATGCTCATGGTACTTTTAAAATTCATGCACATTCATTTTATTGCAAAGCAATGCATACTTGTTGCAGAATTCAAAGACGAGAGCATTATCAATTAAGTTTAATTTCCACGTTAATGTCTGCTAGAGGCTCACTTGCTCTCATCTAAAAGAGTCTGGACCAGCTTGGAATGTCTTACTTGCTCTAGACCAGGGGTGGGGAAACTGTTCTTGTTGGCCACATTAATTTAGCTATAATCAAATAAGGCTGCATTTAAGAAACTTCAATTAGATATACTTCAAAATATGTTATTTTGTAAAAATCTAACCACTATGTACTTAATAATTTCAGAAATTGAAAACTATTTGCTAATTTTAAAGTTAATCTTTTAATGACTTTTTGGCTGCTTTTTGCTGGAGAGTGTTTGAATATTTGGTTGTAGCGTGGAGGTGCACAGTTCCAGTTGACCTCCAGATCAATGTCAATCATTTATGACCTTAAGAGTGTCTTGATTTGATTTATGTAGAATGTACATTTGCATCAGTAAGCATTGAAAAGCAGGAAAGCATTTTGGGGGCATGTTGCCAAAGGCGTGGTGTTCAACTACGTTTTCTGTGTTTCAAGTGCATCTTTCTTAGCATCAAACAATGACTTTAAAATGTCGTCTACTGAGAGCTCAGTCAGTTCCATCGATAGTTCTTTAGGTGCCTTGGTGATATCAACTAAGTGGGGCTGCAATGCTAATTTGAGTGTGATGTCATGATTCTCAAAGTAGTGAAGCTTTCATTGTATTCTCCAATTAATATGTCTAAAGCAGCTGCATATTCTTCAAATGATTTGCATATATCATCCTGCTCATCAAAGACCTTTGCTTGCTGGGGATAATCTTTTTTCTAAATTTCCATTTGAAGAAGTATTTTGAAAAAGGGTTGTATTCAGAATGCTTGGATTGTTTTGCAATGTGTCAAATATAGACTTAGTTTTACCTTGCAAAGAAATCTTCAAGTCATTTGATTTGACATATCATGCAGAAATGCTGCATTGCATCCCTTTCATTAAGTCACATTGCTGATTGTGTTCTGCAGAAAATTTAAATATCTGTTCTCTCAATTTGGCTCACACCTACCTCTCAATGCACTTTAAAGTGATAGGCAGATCTGCACCGAAGACCTCCTTGTTCAGCTTTAGCCCAGTAGGAGACTGATGAGGGCATGTTGCATTTGCACAAATACCGTCAACAATACTTACAGCTTGGTGCCAGGTGTCACTTAAAATAGTAGCTTCAGACAGAGATTTAAGAGCTGAAAGCATCAGGATCTGGTAATATATATTTTTTTAATCTGTGAAATAAACCTTCATGTTTTCCTGGCATGGAAGGTGCACCATCTGTACGTACACTCACTACATTTACCAAATTCAGTCCAATTTCACAACATTTATCTTGAAAGCTGTTGATATCTATTCCCTGTTTTCTGTTGCAAGATTGTCCAAAGTGAGTGACTCTTTGTAGCAAAGAAAATCTTCCCTTATGACTCAAGTATAAATCTTGTGCTGAGTTGGTAGTATCAGCTGACATCCAAAGTGATTGAATAACATATATTTTCCTTTTAAAATTTTGTATTAAGTTCTTTTCAGTGGAAGGGTTCTGCTGAGTAATTATGGTTCTCCTCTAAAGAAATGCTTATTTGCATTTTGAAACATCATCAGAATGTAAACATCCCCCCACTTCAATAGTGCGTCTTTCACAATTTCTCACCACTGAATGGCTTCCCTTTTCTCTCTATAAGCTGCTTTTTAAGTTGCTTCAATGGGATTATTTCTAGATCTTATTCCTGCTTGAAAGAATTGGCTTTATTTTTGCTTTTCGTTTTTTAATTTCCTCTGTACAATCTTTTGTGCTTCTCCCTTTCATTTAAAACACTTACGGTTCTTATAAGTGTTACAGTGCTGGTGAGCATGGAATTTCTTTAATATTGATATTGCAGGATCACAAAACAAGCAAATCATCTTATCTTTAGCAGAAACAAGATAATATGTCAATTCCTGATCCTCATTAAAAAGTCTGTTTTCTTTCTTCAGTGTTCTCTTGGTCTTCTGTGATAAGATGGGCTGTTAAGCAGACAGAATCAGAGAAATATTGCCAGGTTCTGAAACTACTCACAAAGTTCACTTCAGACATAACACAGTCGATCATCATCAAAAGCTGATGACACCCTGGTGTACTCAGCCCCCAGAGACTCTCGCCAGCCAGCTTCCCGCGGGAGCGGCTCCAGACAGGCAGGTGTTAGAACTGAATCATGAGTGTGGCAGCCGTCACTTCAGCCCTTATGGCTTACTAATTGTGCCAGTCAATCTGGGAGGATTGTTCTGTTGAAATTTACTTTATTCTTTGTTATTTCCCGTACATTCATTTTTAAAATAAAATAAAAATATAAAGGACAAACAAAATGTATTAATAAAAATAAAAGGATTTGTTCTGTAAAATTTGATCCATCAAAAGGCTTAAGGACCTAGAAGGCTACATGTGGCCTTATGGCCGTAGATTCCCCGCCCCTGGGCTGGACCCTTCTATTAACCTGACTTCAGTTCGGTCCTGTGTAAAGTACGTGTTTGATGGCTGTTTTCGTAGCCCTGATAGTGGCATCACAGGGCTGCAGTGCTGTCCCCCTAACTGAGTCATTGATCTGTATCTTCCCTAAGGCCAGAGAGGATGGGTCCATGGAAAAGCTCTTTTGGGAGGAAGAGCCTTCTTCTCTCTGGAGCCCAAACTTAAAAGCCATTCTCTATTGAGCAGTGCATGTGGCTCAAAGGAGTAGGGTGCCAGCCCCATATACTAGAGGTGGCGGGTTCAAACCTGGCCCCGGCCAAAAACTGCAAACAGAGCCATTTTCTATTTGGGCAGTGCCATTGCTGTGGCATGATCCAGCCTCCTCCAGGCAGTGGCAACAGCGGCCTTGCTGCATAGTTTGCATAGTTATGTTGTGTCTGCCCACGTGGGCCTGGTGACCGTCACTCTTCCCACACGCCATGCGCATGCTTCCATCTGGAATCGCTGCTTCCTGTCCTCATTCCCTCCAGAAGAAACTCGGCATTTGAGAAGGCAGCGTTGCCCACACTGGATGCATGTTAATTCTGTGTTTCTCTTTGTAGAAAGCTCAGTGGCACTGACTGCCCGACAGATCCATTACACATCTTTTATCCTGGCATTTGTGGCTCTTGTTGATGTGGCTTAACCTTAATTCTCCTTCTGACTCCTGCTCCCTCGCTCAAAATCCACACCAGATGGCTTGGTCCCTTCGGTGTGTCCCACACAGGACTGGCGGTTTTCTGTTCTCATTCCTAGGTTGTTCATCCTTTGTATTTGCCATCGCTAACTGTTAAAATTCTGCTTTTTGGAGTCTCAGCAAGGTTACCGTTCTTTTTTGTGGAGGTTTCCCTGAACTTCCCGCTGGAAGTTTTGTCTTCCTCATGTTAACGTTCATAGCCTTTTGTTTTCACCTGTCACCTCTTGGATGTACTGTTAATGTGACCCTCCAGGGGTGTCACTCCGTTCAGGCATGCCTTGTGTCTTAGTCATGGAGTTCCTGGAATACCATGGCCAGTCATAGGAAAGCTCAGAAAACAGTTGTAGAGTGAACAGAAGAATGAATGAGTGATAGTGGTTGAGTAAATGGAAAAAGTCCTTTTATTGTAAGCAAATCATTTCCTGCTAATTTAGGGGTGTTCTAAGGTTGCCTTTCATGACTACTATTTCTTAAATTTGAGTCCACCTGTAATAGTTGTCTGGAATCCATGTCGTTCTTCATGAAATATGAAAGTAATGCTTGAGGCTGCACCAAGGGCAGCAATTTTCTTTGGCTTGTCCCTGAAATTGCCTTGACACAACTTGTAATAGGCTGTGACTACCCAACAAATCCAAATGTGTCTGCATCTTGGCAACTTGTTAACAGGCCTCTGAACAACTCTAGTTAATTCTGTAGAATGTACAAGATTCACTTTGAAGTGTGTAATATTATTAATACAAGTCCTGCAAATTAACATTGTGACTAGGCATGCATTGCAAATTAGATGCAGTTACCCTCTCTCTGGCCGTGACTTTTTAAAACATAGAGCATTAAAAGGCATTTTAAGCTGGGAAATGAAATACACCAGAGTTTTGATTTTTGCAAAGGCAGCGGTAAACCTACTGAGGGAGCAGGCAGGGGTCTGTCCTGCGCACTGAACCCTCTGCATTAGCTTCCTTCCTGCAGAGATGGATTGGGGCTCTTACAAGGGAAGGTTAACTCATCTCAACTCACTAGGATATCTTCACAAATTAACAGCAGGAGGTCATGCTCAGGGTGCATGCAGGGTCCCTGGTTCCCGACGACATCTTTCCTTCTTCCCCCTCCCGTGCCTGAGGCCACAGGGCCACAGTCTTCAGGACCTTTTTGGGTGGGGGTGGCAGGGGCCTCTTCTACAACCTGGAGACCAGCGTCAGTCATGCATGCTCCAAGGCTTCTCCCAACCTCATGGGCCTGTGGACATGAGGTCTGACAATTAAGTTTGTGAACTCACTAGAAAAAGTGCTACAGCCCTCATTGCTGAATTACCACTATTGTAACCTTCAAGGTACTTCCCATGGGAAGCTCAGCACTATCTCCAGTGCCTACACCTCCCTTCAAAGGAATTCTGGAATTCTTTGCCTGGAATGATCATTGCTGTTGTTGTAATAGGTCTGGCAGTTAAGTTCATGAACTTGCCACCGTGTGTTTACGTTGGCAGCAGTGTACAAACAACTTGGTGTTCATGATGATGTGTGGTGGCTTCTTGCTGAGTAGCATTCATTATTATTGTCGTGTGTTTTTGTGTGCCTTACAATGACAGCTCTGATGGCCATTCCAGAAAAAGAGTTCCAGAACGGCTTTGAAGGGTGGAGTAGGTCCTCACTTCTCAAGAAGAGCACTTCAAGGGTGACTGTAGTGATATTCAGCAATGAAGGATACAGCACTTTTCTATGATATGTGCACACACTTAATTCTTAGACCTTGTTTTCTGGATAGCGATAGACCATCCTTTCCCCTCTGCCCACGTCTCATCTTGGTGATTTAGGTGCTACTCTGGGGAACGCGCCTGTTCCTGCCAGGCATAGGGGTGCTGCACTGAAGGCCCCTGGCACAGGCTCCTTGCCGACCAACCGTGTTAAACCACGTGCCTCTTCTCGGCATGGCCTGGTCTTGAGAGGGCTGCAGCCCCTGCACCTGCCCTGCGCCCTCGCCAGCCCCGTCTGGGCCGTATGTGTGCCCAAGCCGGCCGCCTCTCACTCACAGACGTCACTTTCTTTCAGGACCTGCTGGTGAATCTGATCTTATCTTTTTCACTCTTCTTCCAATTTTTAAAATTGTGGTATAATATGCCTATATATAAAATTCCTGTCTTAACCATTTTTATGTGTACTGCATACATTCACAGTGTGGTGCTGGCATCGGCACTGTCCATCTCCGGAACTCTTTTCATCTAAAAGTCTGTAGCCGTGAGACAGAGCTGCCCTTTCTCCCCTCCCCTCAGCTCGGTGACCCCTTCTCCTTCCTGTCTCTGGGATCCTGACTGTTCCAGGGCCTTTACGTCAGCAGGATCATTCTGTGTCGTCTTTTTGTGACTGGCTTGTTTCGCTTTATGTGCTGTTCTATCCACAAGTTTCCTCCATGTTGTTACATTTGTAGGAATTTATCTTTTTAAGGCTAAATGATACTCCGTTGTTTGTATGCATCATGGTGTTTGTGTATTTATCTGGTCAGCTTTCCATGAACACTTGGGCTGCTTCCACATTTCAGCAATTTCAAGTAACGCTGCAATGGACATGGGTATATACATATTTCTCTTTTTTATTGGTATTTCCACTTTGTTCATTCGTTATTTTTTTGACTTGTTCCTTTAGGTCTTTGAGTCTCTGATGTCATCTTTTTTTCTTTTCTTTTTTTTTGAAACAGTCTCACTAGAGTACCTAGACCTCAGCTTAGCTCATAGCAACCTCAGACTCCTGGGCTCAAGTGATCCTTCTGCCTCAGCCTCCCGAGTAGCTGGGTTTTCTAATTTTTAAAAAGTAGTGATGTGGTGTGGTTCTTGCTCAGGCTGGTCTTGAACTCCTGACCTCAAGCGGTCCTCCAGCCTCAGCCTCCCAGAGTGGGAGGATCACAGGCGCGAGCCCCTGTGCCTGGCCTGCCACGGTTGTTTTAAAGTGTTTGCCTCACAGCTCTGCCATCAGATACTCTTTACCGGCAGTTCTGCTGATGTATTTTTCCCTCTGAACACAGGTGCTCTTCTCTGTTCCTTTGTAGACCTTGTGATTTTTTTGTCGGAAATTGAGCACTTGAATCTGATAATGTAGTTTAACTCTGAAAATGACATTCTCCGTCTTCCCCGAAATTTTTACTCTTTGTCATTGTTTTTATTTGGTGTTGATTTTTTAGTTTTGGTTTTATATTTATTTTGGGGTAGGGCTCCTTTGTGCCAGGGATTGTTCCCCCAAATGGAGGGGTTCGTTTACTTGGTAGGTTTCAAGTCCATAGAGACAGCCACGTTGATTAAAGAAGGGCTTTACTACTTGGCGCAAGTAAGGAGCACACCAGAGGTAGTTCCCAAGTCAGAGGCTCCCAGGACAAAGAGACGGCTGGCTTCACAGTCAGAGGTCACCCCGCCACTGGGGACAGGGCGCAGTCCGATTGGGTTCTGGACCCTGCCCCGCAGTGCCCTCCTCATAATTCAGTGCCCCTCCCTGGCTCTGACCACTCAGGTTCTTCCGGTGGTTGACTCTTGGCTCCTCTGGGTGTGCTCAGGGTGCCTGAACTTCAGCCTATGGGTTCCTGACAGGGAAAAATAACTCACAACTTAATTACATCAACCTGAGCCAGATTGTTCAGGATTAGCCTGAGATATGAAGGTAACATCTTCCCAGGGGTTTTCTGAGAAAGCGCCTTTCACTTTCTGATTTTCCCCTTAAATGCAGTTACTTTGAAATGTTCTTAACATCTGGCTCCCAAAAGAGGAAGAAGAGAAAATAAAAAGGAGGTGGGGGACGGGTAAGCCCCCGGGGGTCATTCTAGCCAGAGGGGCGGGGCGGGGTTGGCCACACTGGAGGAGGCGCAGTGCCACTGGTCTTAGCTCTCTGTCTACACCTCCGACCAGAAGCAGCAGTCAGTGACCAGTGCCCAGACGCAGGTGTGGGAGGACGGGTCCGGTTTACCCTCTGACTCCTTGGGCTGCAGGCAGGCTGCCCCAGGAACACGTACACAGCTGCCTGCCTCAGGAATAGGAGTTGGGGATGGGACAGGCAGTTACCACCCTGGGAGAGCTGGAAGTGACCAAAATGAACCGAAACTTACCATCCAAGCTTTCCCCAACAAGTTGGAAGCCTTCAATGAACTTCAGAGAAAAATAATAAGAAGAAAAATAGAATCTAGAGTTCCAAAATAATTAGATAGACTCTGTCTGGACTGGATTCCTGGGCTTCTGCCCACCGTGCTCCCAGAATCCTCCCTTAAATCCCTTTTCTGTGAGCTGCATCTGTTTGCCCTTCCTCCAGAAGGAGTGATTTCCCCAGACTTCCCTTAGTTTCTTATGAGCCCTCTGCCAGACCCAGGGCCATCACACCTTCCCTCTGTCCACTTGGGGGCTGAATCCTTGCAGAGAACACAGTTGGAAACACTCGTGAGAACCTACACACAGAAATGTAAATACAAATGAAGTCTTTTAGAGAGACTCACGAATAAAGCATTATGAGTGTGTTAGCTTAGGAAAATCAAAGCAGTCATCACGTGATGGGATATTCATGCACGTTTATAAATACAATTTCTATTTTTGTATCATGCAATCCTAATAGATACACTCATGTTACAAATGAGGGATATATTTATATCAGTTCATCTTCAATGACAGTTTTCCTTTTATGTATTTTATTGCATTTTCATGTATGTTAAATTATTAGTAAAAGTAAAGCAGAGAACACTGGTCTCTTTTATCTTTCAGTATTATTTAAACAGAAAAGACCACTGTGGTTTGACAATATGTTTTTAGAGTGCCAGCCCTTTTGGTTAGCAGATTTTATTCTGAAAATATTCTTGAATTCATGAATATGGACTTCATTCATGGGTAGTTGTGATAAGTGTTCAATTTACATATCTATTATTACGGATTATCTTTTTTCTTTTTAGTTTAGGTTAAAACATAATGTACTCACATCACAGGCTATTTCAGTTGACTTCTGTGACTCACAAGCCTACACATTTTAAACATAATTATAGTAACTTCAACATATTATTGTAACCTGGTAAATCATGTACTAATCAGTATCAAATTGTTTTTTTAAATTTCAGATTAATACAAGAGTACAAACAATTAGGTTACATTGTTAGTGTTTTTCATGTAAAGTCCAAGTTGAAGTTGAGCCCTTCCTGCAGGGGGTGTGCCCTGCACCTCCCTTACGCTGTGTCTGTTAGGTGGGAGCCCACCCGCCTCCCTCCCCGACCCCTCTCCCTGCCCCCACTTGAGTTTAATTGTGTTTTTCTCTCCTGTGAACATGTTGTTCATCTGTTAGTTTCATATTAGTACTGAGTACATTGGATACTTGCTTCTCCATTCTGGTGATACTTTACTAAGAAGAATGTCCTTCAACTCCCTCCAAGTTAATATAAAAGATTCAAAATCTCCATCTTTTTATGGGTGAATATTATTCTGTGGTGTGCACAGACCACAGTTTATTATCCCATTCCTGGGTTGGTGAGCACTTGGGTTGGTTGTACATCTTGACGACTGTGAATGGAGCTGTGATAAACATTCTAGTGCAAATGTCCTTAGGGAAAAATGATTATTTTTTTCCGGGTAGATACTTAGTAATGACATTGTGGGATCAAATGGAAGGTCTCCTTTTAGCTCTTTGAGAAATCTCCTTACGTCTTCTTTCCCAAGCGGCTGTATTGGTTTGCAGTCCCATCAATACCATCCCCTTCTCTCCACATCCACGCCAGCACTTGCAGCTTTGGGCCTTTGTGATGTAGGCCATTCTCACTGGGGTTATGTGATATTTCAAGGTGGTTTTGATTTGCATTTCTCTGATGATTAGGGACAATGAGCAAAAATGCCAAGCAAATTTTAAAATATTGAGCCTTCAAAAAGTATACAAAGAAAACGCTAATATGCTTTAGTCAAAAGTCATTTGTTTGTTTGGATGTTGGTTAATGATTTAGTATTTAGCTAGAGCTTGTGGATAACTACCTACAATATGATTTTGTTTTGTTAATTAGCATGGTCAACAGTAAAATGTTTGAATGGAGGACAGCTGTTTGGACTACATTTCAAAGCTTGGTATCTGTGTACCACAGATGCTTCCTACAGCTTCTTTTTGGCTTTGGTAGCCTAAAGGTCCCAGGCAACACACAGATTTCCCATGTGGATGTGACAGAGATGATTGCTGTCCTCTACACGATTTATACCTGACCTTCCAAATCACAGAACCATCAAGGCAAGCAAGGTTGCACAGAACTGATATGTGTAACTTTCAAGACAAATTGTTTAAAAGGAAGTGGACAGCAGGTGAACAGACAAATCCACGTGTGGTGTGTCCTGAGGTGGGTATGGTTCAGCACTAGGAAGGGGACAGCTCTGACTCTTTAGCAACACAGATGGGCTTCAAAACGTCGTGTTGAGTGAAAACACCAAACACAAAAGACTGCGTGTTGTCAGCAAAAGGCAAAACTAATCCATGGTAACAGAAACCAGACGTGGTTGCATAGGCAGGAAGGGCGGTTGGCTAGACAAGGGTGCTAGTGGATTTGGTAGGGCCTGGAAATGGTTGGCATCCTGTTTAGAATAGTGGTTGTGCATGTGTGATATTGTCAAAACTCATTGAACTCAACACTTAAGAGCTCAGCATTTATGGGTGTGCGTATAAATTATACTTTGATAAAATGTGGGCATGCCTATTTTATTCATTCTTTCCCCATCCTCTAACTCAGTGGTTCTCCACCAGAAGAAATTTTGACTCCTGAAAGACACTTGGCAACATTTGGAGGCATTTTTGATGGTCATGCTTCTGGCCTCTTGTTGGCAGGGCCAGTGCTGCTTCTGAACATCCCATCATGATGGGATGTTTGGCTTATATTCTTAACATAAAAACGCATCTTACATAAATGTAGCCCTCCCACACCAAACTGTTGTCTGTTCTAAAATGCCAAGAGTGGTCAGGTTGAGAGGCGCTGCTTTAGGTGAATGCAGAGGGCTCTGAGACCCTGGAGAAGGTTGGACCCAAGCGACAGGAAGACTCCTAAATACCAAAAGAGAAAGTAAGACCCTAAATACCAAAAGAGAAAGTAAGACCCTAAGTACCAAAAGAGAAAGTAAGACCCCTAAATACCAAAAGAGAAAGTAAGACCCTAAATACCAAAAGAGAAAGTAAGACCCTAAGTACCAAAAAAGAAAGTAAGACCCCTAAATACCAAAAGAGAAAGTGGCCATCAGCCTTAGACATTATGTGAGCAGCAAACACATTCTTTCTGGGTTAAGGCCCTGAAATATTAGAGTTTGTTTTTTTCAGTGGTTAGCATTACTTAAATGCGTATACCAGACTTTAAACTGTTGATGCTGAGAATAGTATCTATTGCAATGTCCTCCTTATTAGAGGACATGAGTGAAATTTATCTTAAGTATTAAAACCACACAAAGCTATGCTCTTCTAAAAACCATTATTGTAATTTTTTCTTATAGACATTGTCAGTTTTATAACTTAATGTGTTTCCCTTTTTGTTTTAAATCACAGGGAGCTTCGAAGTCAATTTTTAGGTGACTTTTATAAGCAATTCTGCAGGAACATATGGCTTGCATTTATGAATGTTCCCATTACCTCTGTCTTTAATATTTTCTTATCCTTACTTTCCCCTAGCACCAATCACGTGACTACTTACTTTCTCTTATGGTATTTAGGGGTTTCTCTTTCTATTTCTTTTTGAAGTTTAGCTTATATTCTTGATGTAAAAACGCATCTTACAAAAACTGTATTCAAATACATAGTGTTCTCTTCGTTAGGGTTTTCAATTTATTATGGGTTTAGTATCTCAGACCTTGAATGATTTTGCTCTTATCTTAAGGTCAAGAGAGCTAAAAATCACACACGCAGGTTCATAATGCCCAGTTCACAGAACTATTTTATTTCTAAATAGAAAGTGCTTTCTCTTGTGATAAACGTTCTATACCTTGTATGCAGGGTGCCGACTTGCTCGCTACTAATTGGACATTCCTTTGGAATCATGTTGGCGCCAACCTGTAGCACACACTGCTGGTGTCTACCCAGTATCCATCTTCCTCCCTTTTTTCTTCATGGCAGAGTACTAATTTTGTTCCAGTATCCACCTTTCTTAGCTAATCATAAGCTTCAAGGAGAGAAACATCCATTCTAGCTCCAAGGATGGTGACAGAGTTGGAGGAAGCAGTGGCCCTTTCCCCTTATCAATCACTGGTTTTATCCACAGGTTGGTTTGCTGTGCTGGTTGCAAAACAGCAGAAGTTAGTTGAGGGAAGCAGAGGAGTCCTGGGAATGGTTTTCCCAATCTTGGAAATATGGTTACTTTGTTGCTTCTGGACTTGTATCTGCATGAGATGCCTGGAGCCCTGGCAGCCATTGGTGGAGTCACAGGGACAGTTATCCAGGGACAGAGGCCAGACGGGCAGAGGATGGACGGCCCGCGGGAGGAAGGACGCTGAGCAGCTCCCATGTGTTGTATGATGCGAGAGAATAAATGCTTTGAGCTGAGTTAGTGTTTCTTTTACTTGCAGTTGAAAGTTTCTTTCAAAATATGTCCTCTCACCTCAGGGATGCCCTAGGGTGGTTTTAACATTTACAGCGTTTCTGTTGGTGGCCAGTGTGACATCCAGACTCGTGACGTAGAGATGCGAGGCCCTCACCAAAGTCAAAGTAAGCTCTAAGAAGCTAAACTCATCAGCCGAAGCACCCAAGACAGGGGTTGGCAAACTTTTTCTAAAGAGCCAGAACGTAAGCATTTTAGATTTTGCCAGACAGATGGTTGCTGTCGCCACTACTCAGCTCTGCCGTGTGGTGCAGAAGCAGCGCTGTCAGTGCCCCAGTGAGGAAGCCAGGCTGTGTTCCAGCAAAACTCTGCTACACCAGGCACAGAACAGGCCAGATTTGGGCCCCGGCCGGAGTTGGCCCGCCTTTCACCCAGAACATTGGCAGCCACATCGCAGTGATCCGAGTGGATGAGGCACAGAGCCGTGACGGAGAGAGCCTACCTGGCTCCCACACTCTCTCCTGCAAGATGGCGGAAGGGCCAGAAGTCAGAAGAGAGAAAACTGAAAAGCAAGAGATTTATACCCTCGGCAGTCTCCTTAATCAGTTGCTGAATAATCGATGGTTGGCTACACATTTTGAAATCGTTTATCTAGAAAAGCCCATGAACTTGCTACCACTAAATGAATGAGGACAGTGCATCTGGACAAGGTTTGCTTGAGGACATCTGTTCCCTGTTCCCACACGAAGCATCTTTGACCAAATAAAAGGCAACACGATTAGGTGATCAGGCTTCAGAGTCTGCGTGAAGACAGGTGCATCTGGGTAATCTGTGCAAGAACCTTGTTCTAATTAAGGAAATAGGAAAGGTTTTCTTTCTGAAGGTGTCAGTCTGTCACATTTAGCCAGCACATGGTTTGAAATATAATGAACTCTATCCAAAACAACATGGGGTAATGGAAATCAGGTAAAAGATTGATTTAGGGAAATACCAATGATGAGTATCTGTTAGGACAAAAATGAAGACAGGAGAGCAGAATGAAAATCAGTGTCCTGGTTTAAATGATCTGATGATAGAAATTATGCAAATGAGCATAACCCATATTCAGAGGAACGTGTGTTGATTTGACACCTCCCTCTCTGATTTCTTATTCCCCTGTTTCTTTAAATTCAGCCCTGTCTCCAAGTAGGTTGAAATGAGATCCTGGTTTTAAAGTAGTTGTTAGTGTCCCTGAACCCTGGAGTGAGGTCGTCCCAGTGGATCACAGGGTCCCTCTGTGACAGCTGCCAGGGCTCAGCACACATCTCTGACTGAGCGTTTTGCTTAAGCCCATTTAGAAGAGAAGTATATGTTGTATCACACTAATACATGCTACCAGGAGGCATTTATACGGCACCTTAGTGGATTCTGATTAATATAAACACATGCAAGAACTAAAAGAACAAAAGAAATCACCCCTTAAGAAGGCAGCTCAGGAGAAATGTTGCATTAGCTGGGTTTCTAATTAGGACCTCCCTGGCTCTGTGGGAAATTAGGAGACTGGAATCCCTCTAACTTTTCCATATCGGTGCTCCCTATGGCCTGATTGCCACTTCACGATTAATTGAAAAACTTACACTGTTAAGTTGATGCCAGGTGACGGCACAGTAAACACGCTTGCAGGGTCGCAGGAAGCGCAGCTCTTAATGACTTCCTTCTGGTTGCCCCCCGGGGCTCGGCTCCTAACGAGGAAGTTGTTCTATGGCAAAGTGGTTCCCTCACAAGTCACGTGGTGACGGAAAAGGAGTCGTCATTTCAGCGTTCCTAGTGAAGACAGACAACGGGAAGCACAGCATCGACTTATCTTTTGTTCAGTAAAAACGCTCCACAGGTGAGGTGGGTACGAGCTCCACCCTAGGTCTTGAGCCCCTCATGGGCTGGGTCCTGCCTCATGGCCACTTTTGTCCCTCAAGTCCCCGATCTCATTTCTTCTCTTTTCCATCTCCTTTCTTATCTCCACATTTCACACGTGCTTAGAAAAGTCCTACTCATTCTTCAAGGATTGGAATAAATATTCTTCCCCCTGGACACGTGTGCCCCAGTGTGTTGGGGTGACTGAGCGAGGTGCACGTCATTCTCCTGCTGTCACTGTGAGGATTGCAGATGAAAGCTTGTTCACTGTGGCCTCCTCAATGCCTGGCACACAGCAGATGATCAACAAGTGTCTGTGACTGGGAGTCAGACACCTGAAAGGCCAGCTGTCACCTGCACACCTTGTCCAGGGATGGACTCATCTACAAGATGGGGAGGAAAACGCCCAAGCTTTCTTTGGGAGGCTATCAGGGCTCACCAACCTGAAAGCAGCGAGCTGTCAATCTCCCAGCCTGGAGGACGTTGTCACATCTGGACTCCTAATAAGATGTAGGCCCAGCAGAGATATCACCACCGGCTTCCCCAGTGGTGGTGTCCTCCGTTCTTCCCCAGCCTATTAGTTTTATTGAGTACATTGGATTCTTCTCCATTCTTGTGACACTTTACCAAGAAGAATGTGTCCCAACTCCATCCAGGTTAAAACAAAAGATATAAAAGTCTCCATCTTCTAGTGGCTGAATAGTATCCCCTGGTGTACATATACCACAGCTTGTTTATCCATTCCTGGGTCGGTGGACATTTACACTGTTTCCACATTTTGAGGATTGTAAAATGAGTTGCCATAAACAATCTATGCAAGTGCCCTTATGACAATGATATTTTTTTTCTCCTGGGCACATCCCATTTGACCAACTGTCACCAAGTGCAGTGTCAGAGTGTCTTACCCGGGGTGGCCCTGCTGCCTGGAGACCTGACGTGCCAGGGAACGTGTTACACAGAGAAATCAGACAGCAGAGGGAAGAAGAAGCCCAAAGACAGGAAGAAGCAAGCCGGCAAACCCAGTGCTGAGCGAGGTTAGCTCGCCTGGACCTTCAGGGTCACCCCCAGCCAGTGCAGGATGAAGGAGCCGCCACAGGGGTCTTCAGGGGCAGCTGTGCACAGGGACTGGGTGCGGGGAGAGCACGTCTGCACAGGTGACAATCTAGGCAGTGACGACTCTCACCACCCACTGGGCTGCAGTCCCCCTCACCACTAGCAATACCTTCCTCCAAGACGAAGGGCGAACATGCACCTCTGGCCCACCTCATCAGTCACCAAAGCACAAACATATTATCTTGGTTCATTTGTAAATTTCTTACCTGGCATATAAAATACGTTTTTTCTTCATAGGAATAACATAAAATCTGATTAGATTCCCACCTGTTTGACCAATTTATTAGCCCATGATGTACACAAGGCAGAGAATTAAAAGAACCTTAAAAATGAACCTTTTAAGCTGTATTTCCCCCATCTTCATAACACGATTTCTTTGAGAAGGTCTATTTTGGGCCCAGCCGTGGGTGCTGATTCCTCTACCCTGACAGAGGAGGCTTCTAGGTCCTTGGTATTGAGACAGTCCTCTGGGGGTTGCAGTCCTGAGCATCCATTAGTTTCTCACTTTTAAGACAGGTGGTTCCTCTGTTCCTGCATTAAGAGAAGACTTCTGCGTGTCTGTCTTCGAGTGTGGAGGTCCTTCTAGGAGTCACCAGATGGGGAAGAACTGTGTTTTCCCAGTGAGTGGGAGCCCCACACTTCTTGAGAAACCTTTTTTTTTTTTATTGTGGGGGATTCATTGAGGGTACAAGAAACCGTGTTACACTGGTTGCATTTGTTGGGTAAAGTCCCTCTTACAATCGTGTTTTGCCCCCAAATGTGTGGCACACACTAAGACCCCACCCCCTTCTGATACGTGATCTGTTCTTTTCTTGAGAGTTTATATGTTGGGGACTTTGAGGATGAACTTCCGAGTGTGTGTGTTGGATGCTTGCTTTGGAATTTGGCAAGGCGCTTCCGTGTTGATGGCGGGCTCCGGGAGGAGGGTTACGTAGATGCTGTCTTGGTCTCCCTGCAGAGATCTGGAGACTGTTTATCCATCCTGGGTCGGTGGACATTTACCGACATCCAGACAGAATTAGGCTCGGGGAAGGCGCGGGGTGTGGGGTTTGTGCCCTTTACAAACTTGCTGTCTGCCAGCACTGTTCATCATTAAAGTCTTCAAAACTCTCATGGCAACTTGTTAACTAAAAAGTGGGAGAGAGAAGATGTCACTTTGGCATCATGCATTGAGAGGTACCCGCAGGTTGGTGTCCGGGCCTGGCCCATTTCCCACGTGATTGGTCAATGTTTCCAAGTGTCCTCGAGAACTGGGCTCGATTACTCGCCCCTCCCCTTCCTGAGGATGCCCGGGACTCGGGTGCACCTGAGCCCCAGGGAGTGTGTATGTGTGGGAGAGTGAGAAGCAGAATATCATCAGAAGTTGGAGCTTGAGTCCACACGAGTGAGAGCGATGACGGCCTCCACTCAGGACGCCTCTGCCTTCTGCCCCCTTAGAGTGGACCTCAGAACTATGGTTTGGGGGGACCATGTGCAAACTGAAGTTTTGCTAACAGTTTTTGTTGGTTTCTATGTGTCTCTGTCTCTGCTGTGGAATGAGAGTTGGGTGAGCAGATATTTGCAGAGTAAGCTGTTGAAGCATCCTATCCAGGGAGTCAGGAGTGATTTCTGTTTGTTCTCCTTCTTTGCACAGACCATATTTCTACTGTTGCCTTTGAATAAACTGGAAATTCTTTTTAAATTAGTAACTACAGTTTCTTAAACCATTTGACACTCCAGCCATCTTGACAGTATTACTTTTATCTGGCTTACTTTTATCATCAGAATATGCATTAGTAGGCCTTGGGCAGGCTGTCTAGTTATTTGGGGCTCAAAGTAGGTTTTTTTGCTTTAATGCCAGGCCTACCTAGGAGGGTGCTGGCGGCGGGGCAAGGCCAGCTCCCAAGCAGGCGGGTGGCACTGCTGACGCAGACCAGCCTCTGATAATGGGGTGTTTTGTGTCTAAGCCAAAATCACTACCATTTTTGAAGCGTGGGATGCTGTGTTAGTTAATTAACAGCTATTTATAAGTGGCTATTCTATATGAAATTCTAATGCAGAAGTTGGCAGGAAGGAAGAAGAGAGAATTGCAAAACGAAATGGTAAATACAATGTGCTATCCTGGATTAGATCCTGAAATAGAAAAATGACATTAATGGAAAAATCTGGTGAAATCTGAATAAAGTGTGGAGTTTGGAGAATAGCAATGTACCAATGTTAATAGCTCAGTTTTGATGAATCTATCATGATTATGTAAGATGTTAACATTTGGAGAAGCTGAATGAGGAAAGGGTATTGGAAGCTGTCTGTACTGTCTTTGCTCCTTTTCTGTAAATTCACAATTATTCCCAAATAAAAAAGTTTATTTAAAACATTATTTTAAAAAACGTACCCCTGGTTCACACTAAAGAAGGTCACTGTCGGCAGCTTCTGTGCAGTTTTAATCATGTGGATTTTTTTCCTTAAGGAATATACATGTTTACTGAGTGCTTTATTTTTGCATATTTCATATTTGAAAATATTTCTTAGTTGAGTGATTACAGAAAGCCTAGTGATTATGTGATTTGCTTTTGACCTTTTAAAACAACCTGTGTCAGAGACCAAGCACATATTAAATGGTAAATGGGAATCTTGGAACACTTTCTGTCTGGGCTCTTCAGATTGGGACTTAAAGGCCTTCAGAGTGTGCAAAGTTTAATAGTCAAAGGATGATTTCACCCTACTGGGAAAAGATGGTATTACTAAGCAATCAAGGATAAAATTACAGGATTAGGAAAGAGAGACACAACATATTTCAGCTATTCTCCTTGTTAAAAGTACTCAGAACTTTTCACAGGAGGACAGAGTTCTATATCCGAAGAGATTAACTTTCCAGTGAAGCAGTTTCACGACGATGGGGATGCCTGCAGCTGAGGAGCCAGGCAGGTCATCTCCATGGGCTGCCCTGAGAAGCCGCTAATGACAGACCCCAGCCCAGTCCGACCAGCTGGCAACATAAACAAGCCGGGCAGGTATCTGGTGTCTTGAGGACCTGCTTTTAGAAGCCTCCACGGAGCACCTAACAGTAATGACGATCTGATCAAAGGCTGGACATTTCCACCCTAACCAAACTGACTCTCCGTAAGTGAAGGGAGAATGGATCAGGAAACAAGCTCTGGTTGGATCACCTGGTCCTGGGTGGTGTCCTGGTGATCTGCATTTCCAGCAGCTTCTCGGGTGGTGGTCATGCTGCAGACTCAAGTGCAGACTGGGAGGACCCGTCTCTTTTCGGAGCTTAGTGAATCCAGCTGAGTTATTTTTCCATCTATATTATAGCTTTTCTTCAGTTCTGACTCTTACGCCATGGCACTGCCCCAGTCCTGCCCCTCCACGAGGGCAGGACTGATTTATCCCACAGATAAAATTATCTGATTCTGATTGGTTCCTCTGCAGACAGCTGTGGACTGGAGGTGTGTCTGGGCGATAAGGACATAAACCCACGTCTGGATGCTGTGGACTGGAGGTGCGTCTGGGCAGTAAGGACACAAACCCACGTCTGGATGCCCTGGCAGTTTTTCTTCCTGACTTGTAGGATCTGGGTGTCGCCAGACACACAGCTTGCTTGGACGTCTGCAAAGCACATACATGGACCCACCCAGAGAGCTGCTGAACAAGGGGACCCAGAGTGTCCACACATGTGACAGTGGTGGCACTGCTCATTGGGGACCTCGCTGTCTGTCTGCCCCGTCTACTGCTGGGTTTCCTCCCAAACCAGAGATTTTCTGCCCCGTCTACTGCTGGGTTTCCTCCCAAACCAGAGATTTTCTGAAGGGAAATCTCACCTCCAAAGACACAGCCTCACCTCTGTAACCTGTCACTCTTAGAAGATGGTGACATCTTCTTTTCAAACCGTTATATTTCAAAATTTGGCTGCTTTTTTAAAATATAAAAAGTAGCATATAATATGAAATGTTAATTTGTAAAAGGCAAAGGAAAAATAATTTTGCCTAAGAACATACACAGATATATCACCCTTTTGATATTGAGAGGTATGTCCGTCAGTTTTTTTTTCACCCTTTCTCCCCAACACCTACACAGGCAAATGTTACTTTGGTGCAGGACATCACAGCTAGGCTCCTGGTTGCCTCTTTATGCTTTTTGCATTTTGTGCAGAGCAAACCTTATGTCTCTCCTCTGCTCAGGTCCCTACCTGACCCACACCGTTTCCCCCTCACCTCCTGACCTCAATTCCTCCTGCCTCACGGGTGGGTCTCCTGGCCTCCCGGTAACCTGCACACACTGGCCACCTCATGCTCAAGGCCACACCACTTGCTGTCCCCTCTACTTAGAATGCTGTTCTCTTAACTGTTCCCTTCTTTCAGGCCTCTATTCAAAAGTCCCTTCCACACTGTGGCCATCTTGGACACCTGCAAACTTTCACACGCTTCTTCCTGAAAACCATTATTTTTCCGCCTTAGCAATCATGACTAACTGAATATGGAATTTGCTTTCTTGCCTTAATTGCCATCAGTCAGCTTTCCCACATAGAACATAATGAGACAGGGCTGTCACCTGGGTCGCTTCCTGTGCTGTTCAAGGACAGTGCCTGATGCGGAGTTCACTCCATCTCTTTAAAAGGTAAAATGAATGAGCTTGGGGTATGCCACGAATTATATTCCTTATTCCTTGATACATTTTTCCACATCACGATTTCAGTAGCTTTGTTTCCCCTTGATAGCTTTGCTTCCCATTATATCAACATATAGCTATCCTGCAGTTTATTCAAACTAATTTAACAAATAATATACCACAGTTTCAGTTTGTTCACATAATGCCCTGTGTTAACCTCGGTGTGAGGTTTCTGCTCACTTTGCTGTTATCGTTAGCACCTTAGCAAATAACCTGGGTGTATATATTCAGATCTCTGATGATTTTCTTACTAAATTTCCAGAAATGAGACTTCAGGGTCAGGAAGGGTATGTCTTTAAGGTTTTGGATACACATTCTCAAGTCCTTCCTCCACAAAGACAGTATGTTTCTCAAAGTAGTGACTTAGAAAGCCAAGTCACTCCAATTTGTAAGAGGCAGAGGAAAAATACTGTTTCTCCTCAACTTAGATAATAATGGATATTATTTTTCAAAACTTTTCCCAATTTTATAATTAAAAAATTAATTATAGGGTGGCACCCATAGCCCAGTGGGTAGGGCGCTAGCCACATATACTGAGGTTGGTGGGTTCAAACCTGTCCCAGGCCAGCTAAACAACAATGACAACTGCAACAAAAAATTAGCTCGGCGTTGTGTGTGGGCGCCTATAATCCCAGCTACTCGGGAGGCTGGGGCAGGAAAATTGCTTAAGCCCAAGAGTTTGAGGTTGCTGTGAGCTATGTTGCCTTGGCACTCTACCGAGGGTGACATAGTGAGACTCTGTCTTAAAAAAAAAAAAGATCAATAATAAAGCTAAAATTGATTTTTTATATTTATTGCATATGTATATTTCCTTTATACATTTTTAGTTCATGTTCTTTGCTCAGTTAGGGGGTTAATGAGCTCTCAGTGCTTTGAGAGTGCTCTTTATATAAATTAGCATTTTAAAAATACCTATGGTTAATATTCTTTGTTATTTGTTTTTAAATGTCTTCATGGTATTTCTTGATCCACAGAGCATTTTAATGTTTACTGAATGGAATATGTGTATCTTTTCTGTTCTGAACTGTTTTTGGTGTAATACTTAGAAAGTTTAAATCTATGCAAAGATTATATGAATATTTTTATATATTTATTCTAGTTATTTTATGGTTTTATTATTTCCTCCAAATTGTTCTTCAATCTTCCAGTTCCATTTATTGAGAAGTGTCCCTTTCCTCTGTGACTTGACATTTCTCTTCATCACATACTAAATTGAATGTATTCTCTGGCTGTTTCTCTCCTGACTATTTTATAACCCCTGCCTTTCTGTAGCAGACCCACACTGTAAAAATCATTAGGGTTTTATATGATATTTTCATATTTGAGGCTGCAAATGCATCTCATTTTTTTATTTCAAAATTAACTTAGCTATTTAATATCAGGTTGTTTTTCTTGAAGAAGAAATTCAGAATTGTTTCCTTTCAACCTCCAGTGATTAAACTTGAAAACATAATTTGGAAGACATTACTTCTCTTGACACTCAGTGGAGCCATCGTTAGATGTGACTTTATGTGCACAGCTCTTGGGGCAGTCCCCAGTTTCTGGAAGTTCTTCACTAGTAAAGCCCAGCTTATGGGGTGGCATCTTTTTGACCTTTGCTGCCTGGCTTTCCAATGTTGGGGGACAGTGCCGTCCGTGAAAGCTGCGGTGTCCGGGCTTAGCGGGGGTTTCCGCTGCCTCGGCCCTGGAACCCTGTCTTCTTGCTGGTGAAGGAGGAAGTCACGTCAGCGGCTTTCTCCTTGAGCAGCTAGTAATGGACGACACAGAGGGTGCAGGAGGTGACAAGCAGCGCGTTTGCATCGCTTCAGGAAGGTGTATGGCAGAGGATTCCTGGTCAGTCAGTTACTTTGTTGGTCCCAATCTGAGTCTGAGAGAGAGGCAGTGGAGAGGTACACGGCATCTTACCTTGGTTTCATGAGTCTCTCTTAGATATCTGAGACACAACCGTGGGAGGTTTATAATGAAAACAGAAACTTACTCTTAAATATATTTCTTTCTCTCTCTCTGGGGCATCATCCCAGGGACTTTCCACATACAAACTCGTTTCATCTCACTGTTACCTTATGGGGGAAATCCTATTATTATTCTCGTTTTACCTTTTATCTCTATTGAACTCCTTATGCCTTAAAGCAGTTCAAAATTCTCTTTAAATTCTGACATCAGGTGGTCTATCAAATTAGTTTTCAGAATGTATCTCATCTTTCGCTGCTCTGTTAATATTTAGCAGTTAGATTTAGGGAGACACTTGGGTTGCTAACCAGGGCAGTTTAAGCAGGACCGTGAAGTCTGAGCATCCTTGTGCTGGGGGCGGCTCTTGCTGCTCAACGCTTAGATACATTAATTCACTGCATGTTGGAAAATGTTTTTTTTTTTTGTAGTTTTTGGCTGAGGCTGGGTTTGAACTCGCCACCTCCAGCATATGGGGCCGGTGCCCTACTCCTTTGAGCCACAGGCGCCGCCCTGGAAAATGGTTTTGTTTCATCGTTTCTTCTTTTGTTAATGGAAATAATGTAAAACAGGCAGTTTTCCTCACTACTGTTTGGTACTCTGTGCTGCTGTTCTTTCAGGTAAGGCACACACGTCGCTTCAGTCTTTCCTTTTATTTTTCAACGTTTCCAATGAAGGAATCTGTTCCCTGTTACTTTACAAAGGTGACCAACTGTTTTCAGCGAATGGTTATGAATTAAAGGATCTGAGCATGTTTGATGAGGCCTGATCCGTTGTGCTGCCGTCCTTTTGGAGTCAGTGTTCTCACTTCTGCTCCGGGGAGCCTCTTCGCGGCTGCCCTCGAGTCCTCGCGTCGTGACTCCAGCGGGTCACTGATAGCTTTCTTGTTATCTAGTTTGGCAGGAGCCTACAGGGCTCTCTTGCATACTTCTCAGAATAGCTATTTTCCTCCAATAGAATGCACTTCTTTTCATGGGAATGGTATTTCAAGATTGCCAGGGTTTCTGAGGGCCATGGATGCGGCATTGAGTTTGCCATTATCTTTATCTTTTTTTTTCAATTTAATTCCTCTACTCGATATATATCCAGATGACCAGAGATCATTTTACAGCACAGATGTTTGCACCAGAATATTTATTTCCGTTATTTTAGATCACTTTAGTGGCTGAAGAGGTGATACGTGATAACCTCATGAGTTCATAATGACACTCCAACCCAAATCACAATTGTAGGGTCTTATACTTACTCTCTTGTACCCTGTTTACTTTTCTACCCTGAGAATCTTGGTTCACAAAGATACAGGAAATGACAAAAATAAAAGATCCCATAATTACTGATTTATTTTATCTAACATTACACATGAATCCTGTGAATAACAATATTAATTCTACACCACTAACATAGTTAACTGATAAATTAATTTTGCAGCACTGACTTCCTATTTTTGATTGCACTATTCCATGTTATCTGAGAATATAGCCATTACAAACTACTTTCTGCCTGTTAATTCCTGTTTATCTTAATTGAATATCATCCTACTACTGGCTCTTATGTGGATGTCTCGCTAGTCATTTTGGTTACTTGAGCCAATCTTGCATTCATTCATTTACTTAAATGTCCCTCATTATACTTAAATGTCAGCTTTGCTGGGTATAAAAATTCTACACACATTTCTCATTTTAAGAATATAAACTGTGGTACTTTATGTTTGGAATAACATGTTATAATTGAGAAATCTGATGGCAATCTAATTTTGTTTTTCTTACAAATGTTATTTTCTTAGAGGTTCAGGTAATTGAAAAAAAATTTTTTTTTTCTATAAAGTTCAGTAGTTTTACTAGAATATTCTTAGCATGGTTTTTCTGGATTGACATTCAGAGGTAGGCTCTTTCACACAGTCTGTCTGCAGCTTCCACATCCATTAATTCAACCCATCAAGGATCAAAAATATTTGGGAATAAAGCAACCACAACAACAAAAATACAACTTAAAAACATAGTAAAACAGCTATTTCCATAGTGTTAGGTATTATAATAAATCCAGAGGTGATTTAAAGTGTGCAGAGGATACTTGTAGGTTCTGTGAAAATACCAAACCATTTCACATGAAGGAGTTGAGCATTTGCGGAGCCTGACGTCCCCGGGGGTCCTGGAACCAGTTTCCCGTGAATATGGAGGAATAACTGTATATATTTTATTTTATTTTAAAATTGTATAAGAGTTTTTTCAATTTACAGTTTTTAGTATTTGCTTTATTTTCTTGCTTTGGTTTTCTTCTTCAAGACTTTGAATATTCACATATTGGGTCAACTTTGTCTTTTTTTCAGTTTGTCACTAGCTATGGAATCTCTTTTGATCTCCTTAGTTCTGTCACATTTTTAGATGTTTTTCTTAATGTTATCTTCACTTTTTCTTGTAGAGTTATTCATTGTTCATATTCATCTCAGTTTCTTTTACTTTAGTTTTCGTTTTTGCACCGAAGAGTTCTTTCGGTTCTAGTTCTTTTTTAGCTCTTCCACCTAATTTTTGAATTTTCTAATATTAATATTCTTTCATGTCTTATATCATTTTCTCAGAGTTCTTTGTTTTGAAATGGAAGGTTACTGTCTTAATTTTTTTGTGAACGTGCGTTTCTGGCGTGTTTTCATGGTTCATAAGTATGTTTTTTTGTTTTTCATCCTTTTTTGAAATAATGCTTCTGTATAGGATTTGATTTCCCCATGTTTCTTTTCTGATTATCATACATTGTTTCTTGAACTTTTGGAAGGAGATTCAAGATTGCTTTTAAAGCTTAATAGATAATTTTTTTTTTTAAGTTTAGACTGTGAGTGTGTGTCAATGTAGTGCTTTAAAATGTAATGATTTGTTTACTGAAGCTTATTGGGTATATCTCCCTACCCTGCTTTTTATCTGAACCTTCTCTTTGCTATGTCTCCACTTGAAAACTGTGTTGAGATGTTGGCCGACTATCAAGACCATGATAAGGAACTTGATTGGGGGTAGTAAAGAACCATTAAGAGTTGAAGATGAGGCCACTGACCTAGGATCTCAGCCCAGCACAACAGAAAGAGCATTGCTTTGAGTTCCACCAAGGATTCAAAATGCAGTTCCACCACATTCTAACACGGTGCCACATTGAGGAATTTATTTTAACCCTCTGAACTTAGCTTTTCTGATCTGTAAAAATGAGAATTTATTCACTGACTCATTTGTTCACTCATTTTTATATTCAGCTGATGTTTAGCAACTATTCACTGTGTTCTGGAGATACACTGTGTGATGTTGTAACCTCCCCCCCCACAGCATCCTGGGGTGCCGAAGGTCTGAGCTGAGATGTGCTGGAGGCATAAAGCACATACCCAATTCAGAAGTCTTAGCATAAGAAAGAGAATATAAAATACCTCATTAATGTCTTTTATGCTAAGCACATGCTAAAAGCAAAGGAGAAATATGTTTAGGAGATCTACTATACAGCATGGTGACAACAGCTACCACATTGTATTCTTGAGTGGATGTTAAGTGCTCTCACCACAGAAATGATGACCCTGTGAGCAGTGCATATGTTAATTAGCTGGATTAAGCATCCCACAATGTGTAGACACTTCAAAACATCATTCTGGACATGATAATGTGTACAATTTTATAGGAATAAATTTGAAAAATTGTTTTTTAAAATCTTTCTTTTTTTAATTAAAAATATGGCCGTTAGAAAATGCAAACATGGCCTCATTTGTGCCTTGAGTGACATTTCTACAGGACAGGGCTAGTCTCCATCCTAGACACACAGTGTTGAATACTTTAGTGGTAGGAGACAGATGATAAGTAAATTTAAATATCTAAACCATATAATTTTAGAATGTGAAATAAGAGCTGTGATCTTCCCACCTTCCTCTTGAGCCCCCCGAGTAACTCTCAGAACATCATCCGTTCACCCACTGCTCCTGGTCAGCCACTTCCCTTTGTTAGTGAGGCTTATCTAACTTACATATTTATTCTCTCTCAGAAACTCTGGCTGATTTTTCCCTTTTGCGGTCTCTTAACTACTATGACCATCTGCTTAAATATTTCTTAAGTGACTGAAAAAACAAACCAAAGCTATCCAAATCTCAAAGGCACACAGAGAATTCCCCATCCCTCCCAAGTGGAAATCTTCATTCTCTCTTGCTTTATTGTCAAATGACTGTATTCCCGAGCTTTATGGAAATTGAGCATTTTCATCCACCAAGTGTGTGGTTTCTATCTAAGTAGCAGCCATGTATCTCTCTGGTTAGCGGAGGAACACAGGCTCCACGCCAGCTTCCGTGCAGGCCACAGGCGTAGACATTGCCGGTATTCATGAAACCTCTGACAGCACCGCCCGTCTCCCTAGCCACCAAGACACATCCTTCTCAGGGAAAACTCCCACAGTCGCGGGCGTCTCTCACTCTGTTCCTCAGTGGACTGTGTGCCCCGTTGGACTTTTCCTGAGGCAGAGCAACAGTGTTGATAAAAGAGCAATGGAAAGTCTATTTTAGGTGGAAAATGAACTTCAGGGACCAGGTTAGAATTGGATTAGAACAGCCAAGCCTTTCATTCAACTACTATTCAGCTTATGTTCCTCAAGTCTCTTTTATGAATCCACATCTGTGGCAGGCCCTGGAGATGAGGGGAGGATAATTCCTAAAGTTCTTGTGAAGTTGTTGTCTTTAAGATAGTTTTTAAAGAGATAACTTTTTAAAAAGCTAATAAAGCAGTGAAAAAAACAGGAACAAATCTAAATTTATGGCAAGGTTGAGCACCAGGCTTGAAAGGACCCATGGAGAAAATGTGATTTGAGTAGGTCGGGATAAGAGCCTGACCCAGGTGGAATAGACCAGCAGGATGCAGGAGAAAGAACCATAGGAGACAGGTGGCCCAGGTGCTGCTGTCAGTCAGGATGCAGGACTGCCAGGCTGTCCGGTCCCAGGAAATGGGAAGAGAAGAAGGGAGATTCTTTTCTGCTTACTCCCTCTTCCCGAAGCTAATTACCAGACTATAAGCAACAATGTGCATAACTCTGGAAATAGTTGTATTTATTGGACATTGGAGGGTGTATGCTGAGAGGGGCAGTCATTTCTGCTTCTAGCAGATGGTGTCAGGTGGCCATGGCCATCAGGCAAAGCTTAGTAGTAGCTGCATGTAGAGTCCCATCATAGCCCCAAAGTGCTTTTTGCCAAAATGAACACCAGTGGAGAGAATAAAGAATAGCCAGTACTCAGAGAGATTCCATATACTACCAGGGAGCCAACATGAATAAAAGAATTTTCACATTCTTCACTTTCTGAATGTGTTTGGCCTCTAGCTAAAAGCCTACAAAAGAAAACATATGCTTCAAATGTCAATATTTGTGTGTGTGTATTGGGGGGGGTGCTTTTGAAGTCACTGAAATGAATCTTCTTGGCCTTTTTTTCTATAACACATTTATTGAGATATAATTCATATGTTATATAATTCACCCATTTGAAATATATAACTCAAGGGTTTTATGTGTATGGGCAGAGCTGTGTGACTGTCACATCCACAGTGAAGTTTAGAAACCTTGTACCCATTACCTGTCACCTCTCCATCCTGCCCCTTCTCCCAGCTCCTAGACAATCATTAATTTACTGTCTGTCTTCCTATTCTAGAAGTTTTGTATAAATGGAGTTACATGATACACGGCCTTCTGTGTTGGTTTTGTGGTGCTTTCGAGGCCCATCCACGTTGCAGCCGATATCAGTGCTTTTTTTTTATTTTTTGTGGTGCTAATCACGTGCCACTGAATGGATGTACCGCAGGGACTCATCCTTCAGTTGATGGACGCCTGAGTTGTCTCCATTTTGGAGCTACTATGAATTGTGCTGCTATGAAAATTCACGTCTAAGTTTTTATGTGACATGTAGTTTTATTTTTCTCAAATGAACTATACCTTTGGTTCTCCTTGTTCACATTGGTTATGTTCTGTAAAGTCACCACCGACTCTGAAGTAGCAGGCACTGACTGGTACTCCTGCGTAAAGTACAAGGTCAGGTCTGGGGAGAGACTCAGCTTACAATACTTTCATTAAGTCATCAAAACATAACCTCATTTTATGAGTATTTGAATTTAAAGACACCTTATTAAATATATGTTTTTCACAAATAGTTAAACATATGCAATTTTTTTGTATAATAAGCCAGGGGCTTAGACCCCAAGTAATGTGATTATAAATGCTTTGGCTTTTTAGCCTCATGACAGCCTGTCCAATATGTTTTATTATGAGTTGTCAGCTAAGGAATTCACAAAATTAGACGCTTCTCCATCCTTCCCATAGCTTCATTACTCCCCAGTCGCATTTTCTGGTGCGGACTCACATGCAGAGCAGCGGGCTCCCGCAGGGTTGTTGGTCAACACTGAACGCATGGCCAGCAGCAGCCTCGAGCCTGCTTGAACAAAGCCCATGTAACGCGGGCATTTCACCCCAGAAGTGTTGAAGAGAGCCTCAGGCTGCCTCTGTGGAAGGGAATGTCTCTCTCTGAGGCTTTTTACAATCACCTAAAGGAAAAGAAAATGAAGATAATTGTCTGAATTTAAGTAAAAAATTTTTAAAAATCCTAATTTTAAAAAAGGGATCTTTTGAGACTAGATTTCTAGCCAGAGTCAGCAGGGTTTTCCACCCTGACTGAATTCTCCTGAAAACTTCTACTAAACATTTTGACCAAGCGGCCTCAGGACTCCACAGACTTTGCTTCTTTCTTTCAGCTGTGTGGGCATCACATTTAAAAAATCTGACTGAAGTTTTGCTGCCAGTGTGAAGTCGTTATTTTCAGATAATCTTAGGTTCTCCTACATTTACTTGATAACTTGGGGGTTTTTCTCGGTTCTTTAAGCCAGAAACTTTAAATACATTCAGTGAGGTCAGCTCATCAAACTTTATGGCGTTTTACTCTGGGACAGATATCAGCTGTGCTGAGGATGAGGTGGGCTGAGAATGATGTCCTTGCCTGTTTTGTGCTGCTGTAACAGAATACCACAAACAGTAATTGGCAGTGAACCGGAATGTACTTGGCTCCTGGTTCTGGAGTCCGGGAAGTGCAAGACGGATGGGCCACGTGGCAACATACGGAAGGTGGGCGTCATACGGGGACTGCCCAACAGAGGGCTGCACTTGCTTTTATAGCAATCCCACTCTCAAGGGAACATTAACCCGTAGGTCACAGAGGTGACTAAATCACCTTGAAAGGTCTCACCTCGATTGCCCTGGGGATTGTGTCCAACACATGAACTTTGGGGACAAATCAAACCATAACAGATGGTACGGTCTGTAGTTAGTTGCAGGGAGCCATTAATTTGAGAGCTAAGAATATACTTAAATTTCTGGGAAGTTGTGTCTCCATCAGGGTCATTACGATAGTCAGGGTTGGTGGTATTATCAGTTGTAACATGTGAACTATATGGGCACCTTTAGTAAAATATCCCATGAAGTGTGTCCTGCTGGCCTGAAAGGCCACCGAACGTGTCAGTGCATCACAGACCCTTGAACTTTCTCGGTCCTTCTACAACCATGGAAGGACTAGATCCCAGGATATCCTGTTGTGTCACAGTTTTTTCTCTTCTTTCATTTCTCTGTTCTTCTATATCATGATATGAATGAGATTGTCTGGGAGAGAAGAAATGTAAGAATAAATATGAAAACTACTATTATGAAACTACCATATTCCCTCATTTAAACCCTCTAGTTAGTTTATAAATTGTTAACACCTCTGGGTCTTCACCTGGCATATTCCTCTTATCTAAAAAGTCTTGGCTTGCAGTGGGACTTACTGGTGTTACCTGTCTCCTGTTTTTACTTCTCTGTCATGTGCGTTATTAACGCCACATACTAACCCTCTGCCCCATTCATTCCATAAACATTGTGCGCATGCCAGGTCTTCCCAGTGAATGAGACAATTTCTTGGACCCTGCAGGATTTTTGTGGATAATGATGGGAACAAATGTGAAAGCAAATTAATGCAATAATTCAGTGTCCAGGACTCCCCGAGGACCCAGAGGCTGGTTCTCACTTCTGCAAGACAGTAGAGGGGTCAGAAGCTTCACCTCAAGGAAGGAATGATTAAACTATGAAGAAAGATTCTGATTTGGCTTAAACAAAAGTGATAAGGAAGGGCGTTCTAGGGATGAGAGAGTTTGAAAATGAAATTCTATACAAACAGACCAAATTACATTTTTTTTTGTTTTACCTTATAATTTAGACAGTGTGGGTCCAATATGAGATTCTAGTTCCTTCATTATAACATATTCCTTTATTTTGTTTTTATGTCTCCAATTCTACCAGCACCAACCCTCTTGAAAACAGAGTGTGAAGTCATATACGTCTAACATAGCATCTAACACAATTATTAACCACAGGAAACCAAGCAGGTGGGAGGGGTGTTCAGAGGACGGGTAAATTCACACTTACTGTCATGATGTCAGCTGTCTGGGCAATGGGCACACTTTTAACTTTGACTCAGACTGCACAAGAATGATTCACATAACTAAAATGTTTGTACCCCTGTAATATTCTGAAGTTTTCAGAAAATGTATTGAATAAATCAATCTTGTAAATCCATTGATCATAATCCAGGGTAAGGGCAATTTCTTTGCCCTGGAAAATAGTTGTCTGCCACTTTGTATGTGCTGCCAGCACCTGTGTCTGGGTTTCTAGTCTTTCCTTAGAATTTTTTGCTTGGTTAGAACTTCAGAGAGAAAGCCCAGGTGTGGCTGGAGTGTTCCCTGGAGCTGCAGAAAAGGTGCACAGGTTGTAACGAGGTGTCGTTGTGGGTTAAGCTCTGCCTTACGAACTTGTTCCTAATTTTTTTAAATGATATGCTTCAACCTATAGCATGCATATGTAGGTAAAAAAATAGGGTAATTCGAACATCCAGTTTCGTTTTGACAAGCTTCCCTATTTAAAAAAAAAAAAAAAAGACAGCTCTTTCCCCCTGAGCTGTCTTCTCCTCAACTAATGGACTCCAGCCTCTCAGTGCCTTCCTGACTTGCTCGTCCCTGGGACCCCTGGGCGTTTCCCCAGCATGGATGTGTCTCCACAGCACTCCACGCTAAGGTGTAAAACTGCTCACGTCTTTTTATTTCTGAGAGGAAAGCTGGAAGCACTCTGGTCTGTAGGTCAGCAAGGGTGTGGACTCCCCGTGAGCACAGCCCCAGCACCTGCCAGATTCCTCACGGTCTCTGCGTAGAATTCATTTCCTCTCTCTGACCCTCCACCCAGTCTCTCCTGTGCCATCATCTCTGTAATAAAGGCCGGCCGGCCAGCCTCCGGGGACACCACACACGCAGACACTCACACTCACACACGAATTCACTCTCACATGTACACACACTCACACACACACACACACACATCCTGCTTCCTAAGGCAAATGCTAATTTTCAGAGACATTACAGACTAAAGCCATAAGGAGAAAGGAGTTCTAACTATCCCGTGACTTGCAAGGAAGCATTCTCTCCAGCAGTCCAGACATCTCACTGTTCCACAGGAAAAATACAGAATTCCCTTCCTCCCTCCCATCACCAGCCTTATCCTCCTCCCCACCCCCCCAGCAACTTTAAGTTGTACGCAAGAGCTCCACTGGGAACAAGAAAGGGGGGGAATTCCAGGGCAGTCTCCTCATCCCAGGTTGCTCCTTAACAAAGAGATGTTTTTTTATTTCTGCTCCATTAAGGGATAGATGAACTCCTTGTCTAATAGTCCACTTTACCCTCAATCTCTAACTAAGCAGGAGGGAAGCCAAAGCTACTGGATTAATCTCCCTGCCTAAGTGCGGGAGACTGATGACCTGTGTGCACAGCAGTAGCTCACGTGGTCTGACCAAGGGCTGAGTTTTCCTGAATCATAATTCATTTTCATTAAATTTGACACAGGAATAAAAGTACAGCTGGATTTAAACATTCTATACAGCATTTAATGAATCACCTTTCCTGAAGAAAAGGCAAATTACACAGACTCTCCCAGAAAGTTCAGACAGCATGGTCATCAGAGTTGTATGATACATACTCGAGTTAATTATGGGGAGTGTTCAATTCCTTCAAGAAATCTGAAAGAAAAGAATCTTAAACAGCACAGCCATGGATCCTGGTGAGGCTGAAATTGGTCAAAAGCAGAGCTGAATGCCAAATGATGATTTCTGCTAAATAATTCAGGCCCTCTGAACTATGATATTTTTCCTTACTCTAACGAGGATAATGGGTGCAATTAGAGACCATCTTTTCCTCACTGCGCCCGACACAATGGGCTCTTGCCTAATTGGGGCCCCGTTTTCCTTCAGGGAAACTCGTATCTGCCAATTTGTCTGTGTTCCTAGTAACTCGCATTTGTAGCCACTAAATGAATGTATCTCCAAGTCAGTGCCTGAGTCAGTTCTGCTGATGATTTTCCCGATGATAGAAAGAGATTGACGAGCAGAAAGTAGACCCTTCGGTAAGCTGGTTAGTGCATGATGCATCTTCCTTTGCAAAAGAATGAGATAGGGGAGGAGGTCTGGGGCCCGGGGCATCTCTCACAGTTTCTCCCTGTCCCCACGCAGGGCGGTGATGCCGACATGGTGGACAAGAACAAGTGCTGCACACTTTGCAACATGTCCTTCACCTCTGCGGTGGTGGCCGACTCGCACTACCAAGGCAAGATCCACGCCAAAAGGTTAAAGCTGCTGCTGGGGGACAAGGCACCCCTGAAGACTGCAGGTGTGTGTGACACGGCCCTCGTGGGGGACCCTGAAAACTGTGAGTGGCGCTGGGTATGTGCTCTGGGCTCCATCTTTGCAGGACCAGGTAGCCACCCAGGTCCTGTACTGGACCCAGAATCACTGAGAACCGGGGGGAGAGTCGGGCCCCAGCAGGCCTTGCTGTCCTAAGAGCGGGACGTACAATCTCCGGTGCTTGTGCTGCAAGCCTGGACTCTCCCGATTAGTGACTCAGCAGCTTACATCCAGCACTAGCTGCTGTTAGCAAGATGTTGTTGAACCTGTTCCTAATTTTAAAAAATGACACACTTTGACCTATATCATGCATCAGCAGGTGAAAAATAGGGTAATTCAAACATCCAGCTTCACCTTGACAACCTCCCTTTGAAAAAAATGCAAGACGTTGCATCTTGTAAGATGTTGCCTATTGTGTCTGTTATACAAGGTTGGACAACTAAGTTTGCAAACTAATCCTAGAAAAAGTGCTGCACACCTGGTTCCAAAATCATGGCAGCTACCTCTGAAGTTCTCCTCTTGGGAAGCTGTGCGCTGACGCCAGCACCTAATCCAACCTTCGAACACATTTGGAACTCTTTTCTGCAGTGGGCCCCTGAGCTGTCATTGCTAGAGGTCTTACAATTTAAGTTCTCTAACTCACCCTAGAAAATGCGCCCTGTACCTTACTGCTGACTATCAATCAGAGTATTCCCCTAGGCCAGCTGGTGACCATGGTGATATTCAGCAATGAGGTTTGCAGCTTCTAGGATCAGTCAGAGAATGTCATTGTCCGATCCGGGATGTTTTGCAAGATATTCTGTCTCTCCTGTTCTCTGGCTTCAGTCAGGAGTCAGTGTGGGGAGGGGGCAGTGTGGAGTGGACAGACCCGCTGACTTCGTCCTCCTGTTCTTACCTGGGGAGAAGGAGATGGAGAGGAAAACGGCAGTCTGGAGAACCTCCCTGATGTGCAGACAACCGCAGGGTTTTCTCTGAGCTGTCATTCCTCTCATCTTCGCAGGGGAGCCTATGATTCAAGCCTATTAATTTTCAGAAGTAAAAGCTTAAGTATGGATAACAGATTGTTTGACCTTCTAATCACTTAACTAAAATAAATTCCTCAGAGGTCTTTCAAACCATGGAATTAAAATACTCTTATCATTTAATCAAGATAGACTATTTGGACAAGATTTATGTTGTGGTGAAGATGTTGCCAGAAAGGTTATAATCCTGAGAAGCTGGGGTGGGTGTATTTCACAGTGCCTACTCATTCCCTGCAATTAAAATTTACCAGTACATTTTATCTTGCTGTCTAATGAATCATGCATAAATTGTGGGTGTAATTATTTTTTAAATGATATTTTGGAAATTAGCAAGAGTCTAAAACAATGCTTGACTTTTATTTTCACTAGCATTTTTCTTAAGAAAAATGTCCTCTTTTACTTAGAGAATAGCAAGGAATCTTTTCATTGTATTTTTCAACTCAGGTGAATTAAAGTGCATTGTCTTTGTAGAGGTGGCTGTGACATTCAGCATCGGACGGGTTCGCAAAGCACGGGAAGCTGGAGAGCAACCCCGTGCGTTTCTAGCACGCTGTGCGTCAGCACAGCTGAGAAGTCTCTGGGAATTCCTGCGCTCTCAAAGGCTGGGTGTTCACCTTGTAACCTGCTCCCTCTCTCACCTCTTAAAATAGACACCCCCAAGAAACAGTCACTGGAAAATTTTTACCTGTTTTCCATGAATGAGTAACTAGGCTGTTTGTTCTCTCTTCCTAAGTGGAATATTCCTGTTAAATTAGATTTTGGAGGTGGTGAAGGAAGAGGAGAATCTGCTTCTTTCTTTATCATGTTGATTAGTAAACAGGCTAGTTATTACCTCTGTAAAAAATTCACCACATGGCAAAAATAGTTCTTTGTGAATTTAAATGCAGCCTTGGGACAACCAGGCATCAGATTGTTTTTCTGGGTTGAAATCCCCTCAGACCTAGTAAACAGAACTTGGGGGTGATTTGTTAGTTGTCATCAGTATAGTCCAAAGGCAAAGTCAAAGTCAAAGTCACTGAAATGTGAAGTCCCTACCAGCGGCTTAGTCTCCACTATCTGTGGGGCCAGTCCAGCCCCCAGGGTTGCAGAAATCAGGTTGCTCCTTAGTAAGAAGGGACTGGGGGTGCAATGGGGGGGAAGGAGCACTGACAGCCTTGTGCCAGCACCCCCTTTCTCCCCAGCATATCTCTCCAGAGCTTGTCCTTGCTTCCATCCCCTTATGATGCTGCTTTGAGCAAAATGGGTCTTGGGAAGTGGCAATACAAGATAGAATCACAGGGCCTGGGAGGCTGACCTGGTCACTGGGTTGGTGTCACCAGCTGCTGCTGGGGAGCAGAGACAGGAAAGCGCCTTGCTGCGGGTTATCAGGTTCCAGTGCAAGCAGAGTCGGGCATTGGGAGCTGTGGCCCGGGTGAGGGATTTGAATGCCTGATAGGAGGAAGGTACCAGCCACAGAGGGTGTGGGCACGGGGAACATGTGGTGATCCAGCTAGCCACTGGCGTCGGGAAGCTCTGGAGGTGGCGGCAGGACTCTGTTGCAGTTCTGGGTTCCAGGGAAATGAAGCTTTGAAGACCACAGTAGGACCCACCATTGAAGACAAGGTGCCAGGCTGAGAGCTGGTCAGAGAGCAAACCAGGAACCTGCCTTCTAGACTGAGGGCCCTTAGGGACACGGTCAGTCACCACAAGAACAGGGAAAGGCCAGAGGCACCAGGAAGAGGACCAAGGCACGGCAGCCCGAGTCCCCCAGTGCGGGCTGCCACCTCTCCTGCTGTCTGCAGCCGGCCCTGCAGAGCTTTCCCAGCAGGACATCACCTTGCGTGGCTGCCGGGCACATCCAGCAGCCGCTCTGCCTAATCAGCCAAGTTGCCTGAAATTACTTCTGCAATGAAAACCAAAGAAGTAAAGGAGCATAGAAATTCCGGCCAGCTGGATGGAGCTAGGCGAGCACAGCCGTTCCCCTGCTCAAGTGCTGCTTCAGCTGCCTCTCCGTGAGTGGCCGGCCCTTGAACTGCAGTGACTTGGGGGTAAAAATAATTGAAGCACAATTCACTGCTTCTCCAGCTCTCTGCCTGATGAGGGAGAGCAGACGGCATCTGAGAATCACTCCCCTTCCTCCTCTTGGAGCTGCACTTTAATCAGGCATCACCTGGGTCTCCTGCAGAACTAGGTACAGTTTGCGTCGCCTTCTCCAGATGGGAGCAGGAGTGCTGGGATCTCCGTGATGCTCAGAAGCCAGCTCAGGCTTGCTCAGTGTCTTCAGGATCTGTGTTCTAGCTCACGCTTTTCTAGGACCTGCTGAGCGGAGCAAAGCACAAGGAGGGGCCTGCATAGCGGGTCTCAGACCTCAGGGTGGGGATCTCAGGCCAGGGCCGCTGTCCTCATGCAGGAGCCCAGGAAGCCACGTGCTGGGAATGGCGTGGAGAACACGCCGAGGCCTGTGCCCAGAGCATTGAGTGCCATGGAAACCCTCTCCAGGGAGAAGAGTAAGGAAGTGGGGCCTGCTTGGTGCAAAAGAGAGACCAGGCTGGGGCAGATCTTTGGAAGGCGAGAGAATCGTGTGTGCACACACGTGCATGTGTGCTTGGATGCAACAGATACAACCAGTAGGCAGGTAGAAAACTGGGGGATTATAGCTGAGCTCCCTGTAAGGTGTTATTAATTTTAGAGATGCTTTAGAAATGCAGTGACCGTGCGAACTGTTGAAGTAGAGGCTGACCATTTGACAGGCAGGGTTCCAGCCTCGGGTTGGTGGTAAAAGTCCCTCTGGGATTCTCGGCCAGATGTTAGCTGTGGCCTGGAGTTGTCAGCGTAATGAGGCAGGAACACAGCTGTGAGTCCAGCCCAGTGCTGCCCTAACCAGGTGTGTGGCTTTGGGCAGGTGCGCTGTTCTCCCCACCTCCATGTTCTCGTCTGTCATTTCATTTGAAGACCAGATGCATTTGTCATTCTGACTCTTACACAGTGCCAGTCGTAGACTTCCAAGTGCTTTGGCAAGTGTGTGTTAGGTTAGGCACAGGTGAGCATTTGGTGGCAAAGCTGATCTGGGGAGTGGCCGGCTTTCTTGCCTCTAGCAGAGCCTCTGGTGTCTTGACCAGCATCTAAGGGGTTGTTTGAATGTCCCCTTAGCTCTAACTCAAGAGGACGTTGTGTTGTGCCCCTTAAGAGACAAGGCTTTCTGGGGTGCGTTCTGCCCCGTGGGACAAGGCAGTGCTGGTGGCTCAAGGAGGACACTGTGAACCTGGGGAAGGATGTCAGGGAGCCTGGGGGACATTCAGGAGGCCGCTCAGCAGGACGAGACCCAGCCACCAAGCCTAGGGCAAGACCCTGCACTGACAGAGAAATAAGAAATAGTTTCCAAGACAGGAGTCAAGATAGAATAGGGAACCAGACCCCAGGATGAGGGCCCAGAAGAGGGTCAGGATTTTAGGAATACAGAGCCAGCCCTCATCAAAATAGAAACTGTAGGCCACTCCCAAACCTCACAGGTAGGCTGAAGCCCTCCAGTCTGCTTCCCTAAGGCCGAGATTGGCAGGGAGTGTGTGTGGCGAAGATGTCTGCTTCCAACTGAGAGGAGAGGGAGGGCAACCAAATGGGCCTGCGACATCCTTGAGGCCAGCGCTGAGTGATGGCTTCACTCTGAGCTCTCATGTGCTGGGGCCTCCCTGGTATCCCTGAGATGATCTTGGGCACTTTCTTTCCAAGCCGCTGCCTCAGTGAGGTCAGCAGTCCTGCCTCTGGTGAGCCCCATGGCTAAGATCACACAGGCTGTGGGCCCTGGAATATGTGTCCCATGGAGAGGGGAGTCAAGGTTGCAGTCAGTGCTAAGATTGCTAACCCGCCAGCCTTTAGTGGGGAGATGGTCTTGGATTCTCCAGGTGGGTTCACCCTAGTCAGGAAGGCAGGAGAGTCAGTGCACAGGGGGGATGTGGGCAGCATCCCGCAGTAGAAAAAGCCGAGATTGTCATCTAAGGCCACCAAGGGGATGAAGCCCGACCAGCACGCGATTTTAGCTGGGTCTCTGACCTCCAGAATGGTAAGATTATAAATTGCATCGTTTTAAGCAATTTGGCAGTTTGTTGTAGCCACAGTTGAAACAGATACATTGGCCTAAGTGATGGCCAGGCCAGACAAGGCTCTCCCTCCCCGTGCATCCCTCCTGCTTCACCTTGGGGGTCTTCACATGCAGTGCAGGGGACACTGGCGTCACTGTTGCCTGGAGCTTATCTGAGGGACAGGAAGTCTATCTTTCACTGAAGGTCGTATTCCTCAAAGAGTCTGTTGCCTGCAGTGCAGACCCTGAGTGCAGGGATTTTCAGCTGCAGCACGCTGGGCTGCATGAGAGGACCCTAGGTGTGGCACCAAAAGTTTTAAAGATCATTAGTTAAATTATTTTTGAAGCAAGTTTAAAGCACATTAAGTACATTTTTTTTAAAATCAGCGTGATTTAAGTGTGTGCCAGAAGTTTAACTATAGGTTCAAGTGTGCTGTGAGATTAAAATGGTTGAAAAAAACTGGGCTAGTGACTATTTCTTACAATGTCAAACACAGCCATCTTCCAGCTTGTGGGCGTGTGTACAACCTTGTTCCTTTATATTTTCAACTTTTATTCCTACGTCTTCTCAACACACATTCTCAGCACTGTGGTCAGCCACGTCTCCCCAACCGCCCGGCTCCCATGCCTTCCTGAAGCTGCTCTGTGCCCAAGTCGACTTTCCCCCTGCTGCTGTGGGTATGAATACTTCCCGTGTACCAAGATACCGTGCAGGTCCTGACGGGTCTCTGAAATCTCTCCTAGCTACTGGAAATCGCAGAGAATATACTGTGAGTTTCTTTCTTAAAAATAAATAATTAGGAATTTATTATTTTTTTTAATTTCAGAATATTAGGGAGCACACATATTTTGTCCATAATTTGCTTTTGTACATTTTAAGCCAAAGTTATAAGTGTGCCCTTCACCCAGAAAGTGTGCATCGTACCACCGAGGCATGGACGTGCCCATCTCCCCACACACGTGATCTCCTTTGTGTTTTGCTTCCACGTGTGCTCTTAAAGTTGGCCGACAGGTCCAGGTTAGTACCGAGCACATGCTGTGTGTGTTTCTCCATTCTTGAAAACCTTCAATTAGAAGAATGGCCTCCGGTTCCATGCAGGTTGTTAGAGAAGACTCTAGATCACCATTTTTAGTGGCTGAGTTTGCTCCATGGGAGACGTATACCGCATTTCATTAATCTACTCATGTACTAAATGGGCACTTGGGTGGTTCCCACATTTTTGCAATCAAAGCAGACATATCTGGGCCCTGCTCTTGATTAGCTGAGGATGTAACTTTCCCCAACTTCCTGTTCTTCCTCTGCGCAGTGAGTAGGATGTTGCTGCCATCGTCAGCGTGGCCGTGACGACCGTGCGAGCTGCTGGTGTCTATAAAGTGGTCACGGAGCAGAGCCATGCTAGTTCTGTCCACTCAGCTATTTTTCTTGACTCTGATATCGGTGCTGTGTAATTTTGCACTTGAACTATTTTATTGCCGGAGTCCCAGGCTCCTTCTGGTCTGTATACCCTTCTCAGATAGGAGCCACTTCTCCACCCTTGTTCCATGTTCTGCTGTGTCGCTGTAAACAAGTTTACTGCCCTGTTCTCCTGCACAACAGAGAGAGGGTGAGGCAAACACACACCGTGGTGCTCAGCCCTGGCTTGACGACAAGTCTGAGTACACAGGTACAGACCAGGCTGCGGGGGCACGGGAGCCCTCAGGAGAGCACAGATCAGAATCTGCCAAAGGAGGAGCGCAGCTTGGACTGCGGGTGGTGGGGGCCGGTGTGAGCAGGAGAACAGATCCTGCAGGGGTTGGGGGAGGGTGGGGGAAATGGCCTGAGCCCTCGCAAGTCTGGCCACTCACATTTTGTATTGTGCCCAAGGACTTTGGACATGTGCTTGGGCTGTGTGTAGGGGGATCACACGTGCCGGCCTGCTCTGCCCATCCTGATGTGGATCAGCTGATTCTAGGACATAGTCAGAGCTGTGATGCATGGTCAGGGTCAAGGCTGTGGAGTGGGCCAGAGACGGGCCAGATGCTGGAATAGCCGAACTGGGTAAGGTGAGAGCAGAGCTTCCCCTGAGGGGGAAGCCGGACTAGGGGTCCAGAGCACCTGCGTGCTAGTGAGCTTGACCGTTCCAGCTCCCTGTACTGCCCAGCAGCTTCTGACCTAAGCTAAATAAGTGCTCATAAACTCATGACTGATGGCTCCAGGAATGGCTTCAAGAAGTTCTTTCTGGCTCTAAACTCCTCTTGAGTGGAGCTCAATCATTTTTTTTTTCCTTTGGAGATGGTCTGACTTTGTCACCCTCAGTAGAGTGCTGTGGTGTCACAGCTCACAGCAACCTCCAGCTCCTGGGCTTAGGTGATTCTCTTGCCTCAGCCTCCCGAGTAGCTGGGACCACAGGTGCCCACCACAATGCCCGGCTAGTTTTTATATTTTTGTGGCAGTTTGGCCGCAGCCAGGTTTGAACCCACCACCCTTAGTATGTGGGGCCAGTGCCCTATTCACGGAGCCACAGGCACAGCCCAACTCAATAATTTTTAGTCGAGCCAGACTTTCTGGTCAAAGGTAGCGGGTGCAGCCTTGAGCCTGGGGCCATCTGTTGATGACCCAGCACGGCTGGTAGGCTTGGACAGACATTGCCCACCCTGAGGCCTGGAAGGAGCATCTCCATGGAAATTGCAATTTCCTCTTCTAGTACCTTCCTTAAGAGAATTTGTAACTTAGAAATTTGATTTCATTATCATTATCATTTAGTTTAGTCCCTCTCTACACATGTTCTGTATGCTGAAAATATAAAAATATAGATGCCTTGCCTTTCTGAGATTCCCCACCAAAGAGGAGGGAACATGGGCTTCTGGCTACAAGAAATGTCAGCTGTGGAGATCCACAGACACAGTGGGTACTGAGGAAGGGTAACATGATCGCAGGGAGAATTCTGTGTAGGAATTCACAAAGGGGGTGATTTATGTAAGGCCTTAATAACTGTATAACCTGAAGGACTTTTGGGGGAGTTTTCTCAATTTTTCATAGGTCCAAATTTCCAACCTCATGGGGCCGATGCTTTAGGCCGGTGACATCTTTATGGAGGAGGAGGGGAGGCCATTTTTGCATTGAAGGGTCTAGCAGCGTCCCTGGCCTAAACCTGTTACATCCCAGTAGCACCACCCACTAACTGTAACCATAAAAAATGTCTCTGGACATTGCCAAATATTTTTCATGGGTGCAAAATTGACCTCAGTTGAGAACCAATGATACAGATCAGAGTTAGTGGATTATGGCCTGAGGACCACGTCTGGCCTGCTGTCTGCTCTGTATAGTCTGCAAACCAAAAATGGTTTTTATGTTTTTAAATGGTTAAAAAATTTTTTTTGAAAGACTGTAATTTGTGACATAGGGTAAATTTGTGAAATTTGGATTCCAGCGTGTGTCAAGTTTGATGGAAACATAGCCAGGGGCGCTTGTTTGCATAATGTCTGCACTGCCTATGTGCAACAGGGGCAGAGTCCACTAACTGTGACGGGGATGATGACACAGGCCACAAAGCTGTAGATGCCCGAGAAGTGGTCCTTTACATAAAAGTTTTGCCAAGCCCTGGTCCAGACGATGCGTGTTGTTGAGGGAGAGGTGGCAGGGAGATGATAGTGGTGGTCTGAGCTGTGTAACAGCATCACCAATGTTTTTGGCACCAGGAACTGGCTTCATGGAAGACAATTTTTACACGAATGGGGGTAGGGGGTGATTCAAGCATGTTACATCTCCGCCTTGGATCATAAGAAGCACACCTGGACCCTCACATGTGCAATTGACAGCAGGGTTCGAAATCCTGGGAGAACCTAACGCCTCCCTTATTGACAGTGGGCAGAGCTGAGTCTGTGATATGAGCAGTGGGGACAGCTGTGAATCCAAGGGAAGCTTTACTCACTGGCCCACAGCACACCTCCTGCTGCGTGGCCCAGCTCCTAGCTGGCACTGCAGGTGTATCAACGGAAGCCGTCTCCCAGGCTGCTCCCCACTGAGGCGCTGGACAGGCACCAGGGGCAGGGACTGGAGACTCTGATGTGCATGAGAGAACGAGATCCCAGAAGCTGCCCTGCAAAGAGCCTGGAAGCCCCGCAGAGAAGCTGCACGAATTGAGTGATGGCCGTGTCCCCACTGAGGTCTCCAAGTCAAAGACGTTTACGAAAACTAAAGAGATGAAACCATAAACGGATTTTGGCAAATCCTTAGTATGCTTACAGCTTCTGGTTTTTAATTCTTATTTGAAATCTGAGCTCTGATAGGTGTTAGTTTCGTAGGGCTGTGGCAGCGGTTTCCCATTAATTACTAGGAGCTGACAAACCAGATGCTTAAAGCAAGAGCAATATAATCTCTCAAGTTTAAAGGCCGGAAGGGCAAAATCAAGGTGTGGGCAGAAGCCCTCCTGACTCCCTTCTAGGGGCTCCCGGTATTCCTGCCTCTCCAGCAGCATCACACCCATCCCTGCTCCAGTGGCCACGTGGCCTGCCTGCCCCGTGTGTCCTCTCCCAGAGACACTCATCATTAGGTTAGGGCCCAGTCTAATGCAGTGTGATCTCATTATACCATAACTGATCACATCTGCAATACTTGTTTCCAAGTAACTTCACATTCTGAAATTCTGAGAGGGTCTGAGTTTGGGGAGGGGACACGACTCACCCCAGTGTACAAGCCAACCCCAGTTAACGAGTGGTGGCTGCGGGGATCACAGGCCCTGACGCTGAGCGTGCTGGTGAGTGACCCCTCCGCCCCTTTCTAATGATGAACACTGTGCAAGGAAGACGCCTGGAGAGAGAATGAAGCTGAGGTCTAGCTCGAAAATCCTGAAGAAAACATCGCTTAGCTCTTCTCTGTAAAATAATTTTTTGAAGAGAATATGAATAAGAAGAAAACTGAAGCACAGAAGAAGCTCTTTACACTGTAGGTATTTTCATTCTCTATTATTAAACAAAGCGGAAGTTTGAGGTGGTGAATAATCTGCACGGATTAACAAGAAAATCCCTTTGTGTCTGTGGCAGAGACTTTATCTGAAACCCACTTGCTTCCTGTATGCCTCTGACTTTGAATTGATGGTTTGTTACATACGTTCAAGGCTGCAGGGTGGAAGGGGGCTTTTCACCCTCCACGGGACTGTGCAAGAACAAGGAATGAGCCTTCCTGAGAGCCGCTGCGGCTGTGTTGCCGGAGAGCCCTAACCACCTGGGTGATGTATGTGCCTTAAAGTTACGGTTTCAGGTGTAAGCTTTTGTGAATACATCTATCATTCATAGTGAAAATGGGTATCGATCACAAACATTAGCTTGACAGGTAATAACATCAAACTTAGCAATTACGCTTCTTTCATTTCTGACCCTTCAGAGTTTGAAGTGGCTGAAGTGCTATTCGTGTCCCAGAGAGGCTAGAGGACAAGGTCAGCCTCATCTGTTCATCCTCTCCGATGAATACAAATTGGAAGGATAGATTAGAATCATTAGAAACATTTAAGCAACGGTTTTATTTTCAAGTCGTTACTTTGGTTAGTTGAATTTTAGTTAAATATTACAGTGAAAGACTGTGGTTTTCCAGTTTGACAGGAAGTTCTATGGTTGTCCTCAGCTTGGTTTTACAAAACTCTTCTCCTTGAAAAATAGATGATGTACAGCTTTATGTATAGTGTTTGTACCTACGTGACCTCTCATGGTTGTTGTAATTCTTCAGGCTTCAATTTCTTACTGGTAAAGTTATAGACATGCATTATATAATTATTAAAGCAAAGCAAAAATACATGTTAAATATCCAACATGGCGCCAGTCACACAAGCCAGCGTGCAGTGGACATATCACTGCATGTAAATACGTGTGTGGGCACACAGTTGGTGCCCATTATCAGAGGACTCTATTTGTAAACGTTCTTGCTCACTAAAGTTTATTTGCAACTCCAAAATTAACACTATGGTACCTTGATTCCCACATGTGTGCAGAACTGGGAAATTGGAGTCACTCCCTGTGCACATTCCCAGCTGAGGTTGGACAAAGTGACAGTCTGCTTGGTGTTTCCACTCTCATACTATCCAATCTCCTTACTGGAGTCTCTTAGTGACACAATTTTATTTTCCCATACACCGCGATCCCCCCAACCCCTTTTCCCCTCTCCCTGCTCCCCATTGCTCTACCCCTCCCTTATATCAGATCTTCTGCTGCCTTCATATGAGAATTGAGTACGTTGGGTTCTTGCTTCTCCATTCTTATGATGCTTTACTAAGAAGAATGTGTTCCATTTCCATCCAGGTTAATACAAATGATGTAAAGTCTCCATCTTTTTCGTGGCTGAATAGTATTCCATGGTGTACATGTAAGACAGCTTGTTACTCCATTCCTGGATTGGTGGGCATTTAGGCTGTTTCTGCATTTTGGCGATTGAAAATTGAGCTGCAATAAACAGTTTAGTGCAAATGTCCTTATGATGAAAGGATTTTTTTTCTTCTGGGTAGATGCCCAGTAGTGGGATTGCAGGATCAAATGGGAGGTCTAGTTTGAGTTCTTTGAGGATTCTCCATACTTCCTTCCAAAATGGTTGTATCAGTTTGCAGTCCCAGCAGCAGTGTAAAAGTGTTCCCTTCTCTCCACATCCACGCCAGCTGCTGCAGCTTTGAGACTTTGTGATGTGGGCCATTCTCCCTGGGGTTAGATGGTATCTCAGGGTGGTTTTGATTTGCATTTCTTTGATGCCACATTCTTTTCTTTTTTTTTTTTTTTTGTCTTTTTAACTGAACTTCTAGTTTTTTTTTTAGTTGTTTTCATTATTAAATCATAGCTGTGTACATTAGTGCAGTCAAGGGGTACAATGTGCTGGTTTCATATACAATCTGAACTATTTTCATCAAACTGATTAACATAGCCTTCCTGGCATTTTCTCATATAACTAAGATGATGACACATTCTTTTCTTTTGCATTTTTTGTGCTTTTTGTTTGGGGCCATTTAAAATGGCATCAAAGAGTAGTGCTGAAGTATTGTTGTGTTCCTAAGTGTAAAAAGGTGGTGGTGTGCCTTATTGAGAAAATGTATGTTATTAAACTGTTCAGATGTGTGTGCTTAACACCATTAGTGGTGTATTCAATGTTAATGAATCAACAATATATATTAAATAAGGCATATTTAAATAGAAATACACATAAAATTATATTATGTGTTGATTGATCAAAATGTTGTGACCACAAGCTTGTGATAACCTAAGGTTGTATTTCCCTGGGAGCAAGGTTTCAGTATCTGCTAATTCAGTGCTCAGCTATCGCCAATGAAATAAAGGTCCATAATGTTTAAAAGATCATATGTATAGTTGAGTAGGCTGAATCGCTTCATAATAAGATCAGTAATTCTAATTAATAATTTTAAAGGTATTGTACAGAAACACTACATTCCTTGTTTTATTTAAACCTCATGGAAAGCGTGGAGAGTGAAGTCCACACTTTATGTCCTTTTTATTGATGAGGAGGCTGAGAACCCACACTCTGAGTAACTTGCTGGATTTACACAGTGAGATCCATAATCAGTTGTCAAACCCGAACCTCTGGCTGCAGATCCCAGGACTTTTCTTTGGTATCTAGCAGGAAATAATATTTCATAAAATCACTTACTGATTTTTGCTTACCTACTGAACAGGTCGGTTCAAGTGCCAAAGCCCTCACTAAGCAGAAAAGCAGAAAGGACAGAGATTTATAAACTTGATGTCCAATCTTTCTCATCTGTAGGAACAGTGAACACTGCAGGCCAGGGAACTGATAAGCACTGTGAGTAAGGATATCCGAATTCCTCGGAAACCTCCTTGGCTCTTTTCTTTCCTTCTTTATTTCCTTTTGAAAATGAGAGAGACAGTTTCAGAACTTTTCCATAAATTTCCATGCCAGACACAGAATTGCTTATTCGAGTTCTCCGTTGGATGAATAACGATCAGGGTATTCTAGATCTGGTTGAAAGTTACATAAATTCAAATTTTGAATAATAAATGCACTCCAGGTTCAATCATAACCTCGTATTTGCATATAAGATTTTATACACCATAGCAGTTCTGTGGTCTGAATCAGGCTGTTCAGGTTGTGTGACATAATCTGTCTAGATACTTGTTTCAATAGATGCAAGGAGCAGTTTGTCAAACAGGCAGATGTCACAGCAGGTTCCATTAGGAACGTGGGTGTATTTGCAGGTGTCGTCTCTACATCGGTGCCTTTGTTCCAGTGGCGGTTTTGGCTTTTCTATGCTGATGAAAACAAGTAACAGATTTGCAGAATTGCAGAGCTGGAAGGGACTTGGTGGTCATCATGTTCACTACCTCATTTTCGCTGCGAGGAAACTGGAGCCCAGAGGGGTGAAATCATTTGCCCAGGGAGATACAAGGGTCTGATGAGCAGACGGTTGTCCTGCAGTCGCTGACGGGATACACCATCCCAGTCAGCCCGCCGCTGCCCCACCGTGATTCCGTCCGAGTCAGTTGTCCTGAGATGAGCTGAATTCTTTTGGCTGTGACTTCTGTGCACTGGATTACAGGAAGCTTGGAAGAATGATTAGCTCCAGACTAATCCTTGTTGTCCTTTTGTTTTATGTTTGATGACTAATGCAGCAAGGGGTCAATTGTTGGGTAGAATTAAAGATTTAAGCCCCTGTCCAGGTAATTTTCACATATCCTTTTAAATACCATAACCTCACTTTTCTCTTTGGAGAGATCCAATAGTGGTGTAAGATAATTGATTTTAGCAGCTTTTGTGGTGTGGTGAGACCTCTATCCTAGGAAATGCCCTTTAACATAATTTTATGAAGAGATACAGTAGAATAATAAAATAATGTCTGTGTTTACTCTGAAACTGTCAACAATGTGATCACAACAGTGTGTAGGTACACAGAAAGCATTTTTATTAAAAAACCCCAAAACTATGAGTAAAAGATTTTCTGGCAAAAACTCTTAAATCAAACACCCTATAAGTGTTTAGGGTTTGAAATTAAGAAGGTGCTTATAATGTAAGCATCACACCTGAAATAATTGATAGTGACTATTTCAAACTCTCAGTCTTTGAAATATCTACATGTTTTAAATATCAACCTTGATGAAATTTTTGCTTAACACTCAGATGAATTTTTAATAATCAGATGCAGAAGGTATGAATTGCTGGATGGTACTTGAGTGTGCTAAATATCAATTTTTTTCCACATTTTAAAAATTAATTTAAATTACTTCTGTCCTCTGCCCCAAAGGTTGGTAAGAAAGCCAGCCTTGGTCATTCCCGAGGGCCCTGTCACCCTTGTTAGGGCCACACAAGGGTCCCAGGGTGTGTGGGTGTTCTTGGGAAAGTTCTCTGCCTGAGGGCCATGTGTGGCTACTTTACGATGCCCCCAGATGCTACTGTGTGCTGGGCCTCTACAAGCTGTTGACCAAGCTTGGGGATTCCTCAGAAGTGGGTTTTAATCACCCGTCTTCCTTCGTGGGCTGAGATCCCCTCTGTGCCAACTTGAGCCATAAAAGAGGAGAACCAAGACCTCACCTTCCTGGGGACAGCCCTTTACTGTGGACATACTGTTTCTAAGCAGCCTAGGTCTTTGGCAATGCTCACAACTCTCTCTTTTTCCTAAACCCTAAGAAGCCAATTACTAATACTTCCTCATATCAGACACATCCCTCTTTGACATTCTGATCCCTTTGCCTCTAAGACAACCCAGCCCCAGTGCGTTTGTTCATTCTCTCCTGGAGAGGGAAGACTTGGCTATCGTTTTGGAGTGCAGTAGAAAAAGGCCTCTCCTTTTCATGAGGTCAGCCTAGAAGAAAATAAGACTACTAATTTCCCAGTGGGTTACTCTGCTGCGTAAATTATCTGTCACGTGGCATAGATACCCAGCCAGTTTACTACTGAAAACTGAAAGTTGAAATTTCATTTTTTTTTTTTTTAAACTATTGTCAGCCTTCAGAAAAGCTGCTTCTCCTGCTAGAATTCCTGCTAGGTGATTGCTGAGCACAAAGTAATATGCGGCTTTGACTGTGAATTCTAAGAGCATTTTGACCATTTGGAGGTATCATATGTTGCAAAGGAGAGATTACAGGGCCCCTGTGAAGTGTTTACAATCCCTTTTGGAGGCGGAAGTTCTTATTTTAATGGTGTTGGCTACAGACATGACCTGGAAATGCTGGGTGGAGTCCTCAGAGGTGTGTAGACGCAGAGGGCTTTGGGAGCCAGACACCTCCAGCACTGAAGGAGGCCCCGCTGGGATCACTCAGCCGAGAAAGCTGCCTGGGTTAGAGGCGGACGTGTGAATTCTTGCTGTGATTTCACCTTGATCCGTGAAACTGCTAATCACTAGCTTCTTCATGTTGCTTTTCTGTCAAAAGATGAGATCTTAATACCTGGACCTTTCATTTTCAGTTAGTAAAACTAACACATCCAGGATGGCAGTGGCAGGGGAGGCAAGAGCCCACCCTGACGTGTGCATGGCGCTGCGTGCCGTCCTTCTGGACACACAGGGAGCTTATTTTAGGCGAGTAAGTTGGATAGAAAGAGGTCCACACAACTGAAGAAGCCTGGCGATTTAATATTCAAGAACTGTACTTTCTTCTGGAAAAAAAAAAGTTATGGTTCATGCAGAGACTAGAATAAGAAAGGAAATCTGTCTAGAAATTCACACATCTTGAGTTACCATCTAATCCGTTTCTCTCTTTCTGGAACATTCTGTTTAACTCGAGGCCTGATTGGTAGGATTCAGATTCTCTGCTCTCATAAGAAACAATGCTTATTTCTGCAAGCTCCCTTGGTTACCCGACTAGGGCGCAGTTGGTCTTGAACATCAGGGATCAGCTCCCTGAAGCTGCCCTCCTCCCCAGGCTGGCCCTGTCCACCCGTGCAAAGCTGCTTTTCCACTGTCATCATCTGGATGTCTCAGGTGTCATTAAGCTGCACTTCAGCGTCCCTTCTCCTGGCTAAGTAATTCCAAATCCTTTACCTTTCACTGGTACACGTTTCTTCCTCGTACCATCATCTTACCAGCTGTTATATACACTTCCTATGAGTCCATGAAACATCCCGCATGGCTTTGAATCTTGAATCGCCTCAGTGATGGCAAACTTGGGAGCAGCTGCACGAGCACTGTCCTGCCCGTGCCTGCGTGAGCCTTTCTGAGCACTCTCACCAGAGCTCCCGGGCTCAGGCTCACCACGACCCGGCCTCCGCTCGGGTGGCCGAAGAAACATGAGCAGCAGTTAGGATGCCTGGGGTCCCGTCCTGGTTTTCTCTGTGGCCTACCAGCTAACTTTAACCAACACTTTTTATTATAAATTGTTACATTTTATTGTAGTCTACTTTTTACTTGTGGTTTATACACACACATACAGTGTGCTAAAAAATATATACACATTTTAAGAAAGGAAAAGACTATTCAAATTATAATATTTAGTACACACCGAAGACGTTTGTTACCTCATATATCTTGTATCTCTTATAATGACAGAAGTCAGATGTGACTTGAGTATTACAGTTTTAACACAGTCTTTTCCATTCTTTAAATGTGTACATTTTTGGCCTCCGCCATGTGTGTATTCATATATAATTTCAGAATATTACAGGGGTAATAAAATTTGGTTACATAAATTGCTTTTGCACAGTTTGAATCAAAGTTGTAAGTTGACACTTTCAGTCCTCACAACACCCCTGAGAGGCTGAACCATTCAGTCCGTTCATTTTAGGAAACATTCTCAGCAGAGTCAAAACCATCCCACCCAGACTTGTGGTTTAATCTAATTTGATTTTGTTTCAAAACCTATCTTATTTTATTTATACCTCTTGCCTTTTTTTGTATTTTGAAAGCCCAGAGACTTCTATAGAATTAATACAATTTAAAGTAGTTCTGTTACGTTCCTTGAACTCTGCGCATTCCAGATTCCAAGCTCCATGAAGGTGCAGGTGGTTTTGCCAGGGCCAGAGCGAGCAGCTGAGTGAACGAAACACGAGCACACACAGTCTCGGGGAGGTTGGGGCGGACGTGGGCCTGTGCCAGATGCTGTTTCCCAGTCTGCCGCCCCAGTCCTGGCTGCACACTGCAGACACCTGCAGAGCTTTAAACCCCTGTCATTGCTGGGCTCCACCCCGAGCCTGTCTGAGTTAATTGGCGTGACTTGTGGCTGGAATCCCTGAGCACTGAGAACCCCCCAGTCCTGATCTGAGGCTTCCCTACTGTGGTTTGCATGAAAGTCACCTGGGGTCCAGGGAGGGGCCTGAAGTGGATGTCTTCAGTAAATTGCTGGGGATGCTCTTGGCTATGCATGCTTGGAATAGCAGCTACAGTCCTCCTGACTATTAATGACAGCTTGTCCCCAAAATTCTCCGAGGGAAATCATTTGTATTCTTTCTCGCGCACTCCCTTCTGGCTATGTCTGTGTGGCAACGATGTAGTGCGATCTGTGGCCAAGCCATAGTTAAATTAATGATTGTGGGTGGTACACCTGAATAATTCAGGTGTGGGCAGGCGTCCAGCCTAAGGGTTTCCAACATTTATCTGCAAAGTCTTAAGTAGCCTGAAAGCGACTTCCTCATTTGCACCCTCCTTGGCCCATTAGCCTCCGCGTTCAACATGAGGAACACCAGTGTTAAGACCTGGTCCTCACACTCTGGGGACCGGGGACGCTTCCTGCCTTGGCCTTTAATACTCTGCGTCCTCTGGGTCCAGGGGAAGGGGAGGGGGTGCCTTCCGTCTCTCTCATATCTCACCTCCAGAACTTTTAGAGTTGCTCTGAGGCTTCATAGAACCGACTCCTGAGAGCAGTCCGCAAGTGGCAGTTAGGAGAAAGTACTTTATTTCTAGATTAATCCAAAGCGATACATGCAAACCATATGCTTAGCTAACACGAAAAACAAAATAGAGCCAATTTTTATAACTTGCAAACTGTGGGTTACTCAGTACTGAGGCCCATGTTACTTTTAGGGATATTATGCTTAAGGTAACTCAGAAAGGAGGTTTGGCAGGAAAATCAGGATGGGGGCAGGATGGTGACGAGGGGAGACAGTCAGCTCCTGTTCACCCTCCTCTCATAACAGTGAGGCACCAGCTCCTCCAGGTTAATACTAAAGGTGCAATTTTCTTCCCGTCTAGGCCCAAAGGCCAGCCCTGCTCTCTTTCTTCCTCTGAATTTACCCCGCACTTTCCCTGTGCTGCGTTCTGGTACCAATCACTTTCCTCATCTTTGAATTCTCCATAAATATTCCTAGGATATAAGAAATGATCCAGGAAGCTGGCTCTCTGGTTGAATAGCTGATATTGCCGGAGAAGTGAATCCTTCCCCACCCCTGAGCATGGGGCTGGATTAGGTGACTTGGGAATGCTGGAGGAATGAAAAGAACCCCAGCTGTGTCAGGGCCCCTGGTCAGCACCCCAGTCCTCCTCCTGCTGTGTCAGGGCCCCTGGTCAGCACCCCAGTCCTCCTCCTGCTGTGTCAGGGCCCCTGGTCAGCACCCCAGTCCTCCTCCTGCTGTGTCAGGGCCCCTGGTCAGCACCCCTGACCACCTGTCTGCTGTATCAGGGCCCCTGGTCAGCACCCCAGTCCTCCTCCTGCTGTGTCAGGGCCCTTGGTCAGCACCCCTGACCACCTGTCTGCTGTATCAGGGCCCCTGGTCAGCACCCCAGTCCTCCTCCTGCTATGTCAGGGCCCCTGGTCAGCACCCCAGTCCTCCTGCTGTGGTGCTGCCTGTGATCCTGGGGGCCTCCAGTTCAGCACTCCAAGGATGGATCTGCCAGGGGTGATGGCAAACCAGACCGTACTGTCAGGGAAACACACTCAGCCCGACTAGAACTCTGCCTCTTGCCTGTATTTATCGTGGGGTTTGAGGTTTACGGCAAAAGGCCCTTGGGATTTCTGGCAGGGGTGGCGGGCGCAATTAGCAGGTCATTGATTCCTGCTCAAGCAATAAGCAAAGGATATAGAAGGGTAATGTCATAACTCTGTGTCTTCCAAATTTAACTACAGTCTCAGTGTCTCTATTTTTTTTTTCACTGTGCCGATAGATCAAAAGAAGTAGCTAGTAGGTAAGTTTACCAAATAATCAGGTCTAAACAACTTAAGTATTTATGTCCTAATAACTTGGTAGTTGTCTGAAAAAATGATACATATAAATTGAAAAAAAAATTAATACGTTTACTTCATTAGTAAACAACCATGCTAATAAATGTGTTTGCCTATTGGGGGATGTGTAATTTCTCAGACCTTGGAATCAGATTGGATGTTGCCACTGAATAGTTGAGTTGAGAGGGTAGTGTCAGGAAATCCAGCTTCACAGAAAAATGAAATCATTAATATGAATGGAACGTCTAATGTTGAGTTAGTGGTTTCTGTGGTGTCCTGACAATGTTGCTGTGTTTTTCTCAGAGTTATAAAATATCCTATGGACTTCTTATTAGGTAAGAAGGACATCTTTGCACAATGTTTGGGAGCTGTGGCCACAGAGATTTTTTTTTAAATTTCAGATTAATTTGAAGGTACCTATTATTAGATTACCTTGTTGATGTTTGTAAGGTAGAGTCTGTGCTGTAGTTGTCCTTCGCCCGGGAAGTGGGCTGTATACACCCCTGTGATGTCCCTGTCAGGTGGGACCTTATTGAACCCTCTCCCCCTTCTTGAGTTTACTTATAATTTTCTTTCATGTGGGCTTATCGTTGTTAATCAACTAGTTTTAAGTTAGTATTGAGTACATGGAATGCTTGTTTTCCTGTTCTTGAGATATTTTCCTAAGGAGAATTCTTCAACTCCATTCAGGCAAATACAAAAAATGTTAAGTTTCCATCTTCTTATGACTGAATAATATTCCATGACATACATATACCACAGTTTGTTAATCCATTCATGGATTGATGGGGATTTGGGTTGTTTTTACATCTTGGTGATTGTGAATTGAGCTCTGTAAATATTCTAGTGCAAATGTCCTTATGATAACATTTTTAATCACTGGGTAAGAGACATGAACAGAACCTTCGCTCCTAAGAAGATAGATGAATGACCAACAACCACATAAAAAATGTTCATCATCCCTAATCATCAAAATGAGACATGCAAATCAAAACCATCTTGGGATACTATCTAACCTCAGTGAGAATAACCCATATCATGAAGTCCCAAAGCTGCAGCTATCGGCAAGGGCACAGAGAAAGGGGAACACTTCCGTGCTGTTGATAGGGTTGCAAATTAATACAGCCTTTGGGAAAGAACTATGGAAAAATCCTCAAAGAGTTAAAAGTAGGCCTCCCATTGGATTCCACAGTCCCCCTAGTAGGCGTCTACCCACAAATAAAGATTTTGACACCAAACTCAGAGGGAGTGAAGCAATTTAACCGAACCACGTTTAAAGACTGGGTACTGCGAATGTGTTACAGCTGGACGGAGCGAGTGTGGTCACACGAGCAGAGTGTCCTCACAGAAAACCAGGACTCCCTTACACAAATTTCTGTAAGGAGGATAAGCTGCTTCCCTCACTCAAAAGGAGTTTCTTTAGCACATTCTGTGTGCCAGGAGTGGTTCTGTGCACCGAGAATCTATCAGAGAACAAAACATAAAAATCTTTGCCCTGGTGGAACTTAGATTCTAGCCTCTTGTTTTCAATGCATTTAAGAATATGGAGCATCCCAGCCTTTGGAATCTTTTGTTAAATAATATGTGGACGTTCTGAAAGAACTTTTGTCCCCTCTAAAGTTCTACTTATGGCTTATTTTCAGAGATTAGGCTTCTGCAAAAACAGGTGTAGTTAAGATACTTAGCATCTAATCAGTGACTTACACTAGAGGGGATTATTCTATATTAATGAAAATCAAAGATCTATAAATCCAGTCTTAATGAAGACTGATGATATGTGGGTGAAGCAGTGATTCCTGTTAATAGGCCGATTATACTTAGCATGCTGCTACACAGTTGAATTGGACAGTTCTGTTAAATCATCCTCATCTTTGTTTATTCTCAGGAAACATGAAGTGGGGCAGGTTCTGAAACATGGGACAGCCATAGCTCTTTAATTACCTTCATGGCATAAAAGAAGTTAACAGGTGGACTTTTCCTATCCCATTGCCTGTGTATCAGAATGTGTATCCAAATATATCATGTGGGAGAAAAAAGAGCTACTTCATTTCACCTAAATAATTAGAGCCATTTTTAGATTTGTGATAACAGTGAGAAAATTAGTTTTCTCTGGATCTTTCTGAGAAGCAGTAGAAGCTGGTACTTTTACGTTGTATTCCAATTGAGCCAGCTTTCTTCCAACCTGTTTTTTCCCCCCAAAGCAACAGTAAATTAATAAATAAATTGCTGCAAATAAAACCTTCTGAGATTTTATTTAAGACCTGGTTGTGGCACCACAAGTTCCCTAAGCAGTGTTTTCCAGACTTTGCACTAAAACAAGTTAGCATAAAATGAGGCCTATATATAAATTGTAAAATAAAAATGTTTTCCCTCTGCATCAGGGAGTATATATCTATGGGTACAAAACAAATCAGTCATAATCCACAACTTAGAAACAGTCACTGCTGGGATTTTGATTTAGCCTTCCAGTCTTCACAGAGTCCTGTGTGCCCACGTGCGTGCTCTACGTGGAGACCGCATGTTTTATGATATGAACCAATGTTCACATCCTATCCTGAACATCTCCTCAGATCACTACACGTTTTTCTAAAACATTTTTTTTTAATTGCTGCATTGAATTTTAGAGTATAGTTGCCCATAGTTTATTTACTCCATCACCTGTTTTGAGTATCTAAATTGCTTTTAACCTTGTAAAATAACTTAAATAAAACTTATCAAAGAGGCCTGGCGTGGTGGCTCACGCCTGTACTCCCAGCACTGCGGGAGGCTGAGGGGGGAGGATCGCTTAAGCTCAGGAGTTGAACACCCAGCCTGAGTAAGAGCAAGACCTCGTCTCTACTCAAATAAAAAAAGTAGCCGGGCATTGTGGAGGGTACCTGTAGTCCAGCTACTGGAGAGACTGAGGCAAGAGGATCGCTCGAGGCCAAGAATTTGAGGTTGCTGTGAGCTATGTCACAGTACTCTACCCAGGGTGACAGAGTGAGACTGTGTCTTAAAAAGAAACAAAAAGACTATCAAGGATGTAAAACGTAGCTTACACATTTAGAAAAATTCCCAAGTTGATATTGACTAAAGTCACTCACTCATCTTTCTCTTCATCGGTTCCTCATGTGTTCATGGCCATCTGCTGTCTGCAGGAGGCTCTGGTCCAAGTCCAAGGCCTGACTGTGTACAGTTTGCACAGAGGTGAGGCTCTGGTCTGCAGCAGAGGCTGGACTCTGTGGATCCAAGAGGTAGAATCATGCTGACAGTTGCTTCCAAAGCCATGCACTGAATGTCCACAGCATTTGCAAAAAACAGCTAAAAACAATACTTACCGAAGAATAACTACTATCGTTGATTTGATTTAGAGTAGAAAAAAAAGAGAAAGAAAGGCATTAAGTTTATCCTAGGGGCCGGAAATAAAAAAAAAAAAAAAATTAGGAAAAAATGCACATTTCTAAATAATCCCCACCGAGAACAGATGTTGAAGCCTGGGAAATGTGCTTTGACTTTCCCGGTAATCTATTTGTTTGTTTGGCCTATTGCTCCCTGGGCATTATTGGAAATTAGTTGACATTGAAATATGGTGCTGGTCTTAGAGTCAGAAGATCTGATCTCTGCACTTTCCTCTGCTGCCTGTTGAGCAAGGGTCCCTGGGATGATCAATTCCCTGCCTGAGCTTCAAGCTACCTTATTGGTCAAATGGGATTTTCGAGCAACTTAAACAAGAAAATACCTGGAATAGACACAACAAAGTGCCCAATCTCACACAACTGCAAAGAATCAGTGTTATGGCTAAGAATGCCTTAGGGGAGAAAACCCCATGCTTTAAAATGAGTAAAGTCCTGGCCCTATTTCTCTATATTAACCACTCTCAGATCTCTTGTGAGAATGAATTGACTTTAGTTATCATAAAGCTGAGTAAACTTTAAGAATGAGTGAAAGAGGGAGAGAGGGAAGGAAAAGGGAAGAAAGAAGAAAGTAAAGAACCTGAGAGAAGAGGGGAAAAGAAGAGAGAGAAAAGGGGGAGTATAAAATTGTTGGTGTTGGAGTGGCTGTGACCCAGAAGCCGACTGGCAGGTAAGAATCTCGCTGGTGGCTGGGCCACCCTCTTCTCCAGTTAAGGACACTACTTGGTACTCTGATGAATAAAGCTTGAGGTCTATCAGTTGACACCGTCTGCTTGGCTAGTCTCCTGAAGAGTATTCCCAAGCTTTTTCCTAATTCCTATTTCCCCAGCATGCTGTGAAATGAGCTGCACTAGGGTAACCAACTCATTCCAGTTTGTCCGAGACTTTCCATGTTGACCTTGGAAGCCCCGGGGACCCTCTCAGTTCTAGGCAGGCCAGGATGGTTGGGTTGCCAGAGGTCAGAGGGAGGGTGTGGGTGCCACGTGAAACAGGTCAGGTGGCTGCCTTTTTGAAAGTGAAGTTACCAGAATCATCTGTACAATTTGCATTCCCTCACACTTGTAGAAATAGGCTCCCCCAGAAAATGAGCAGAATGAGCACAAGTGACTTTCAATACGTTTGGTTGACTTCTGAAGAGAAGGAGCCTGGTGCCCATTTCCACAGTAATTCAGAAGAGGGAGGGAGACGGATGCCCATCTCCACAGACTGGCCTGTGCCCTTCTACAACGTGGCCTGTGCCTCACTGGGATCTTGCCATGTATTTGTTTATATTTACATTGACCACATGGCATCTGGCTACCTAAACCCCCACTGACAGTCCAGAGGAAATTAAAGGACTCTTGTTACCGTCTTACTATACTTATAAGGTGAAGAACGCTTTGTTCATTCATTTATTCATTCAGCAAAAGGCATAGAATGGGCACTCTGTGTCTGTCACCATACAGAGTGTGGGGCCACGAACAGTCCAGCTGTAGACAATGTATGAAATGAGAACTGATCTGACAGCGACCCTGGGGATGCCCTGGAAATACATTTGTCCTTAAATCAGCTGCTCCTATTGCCAGGAAGAAACAAACACAAGACAGAGGGACACACTGCTATCTCCAGCAGTCCACAGGTAGCTGTGGAGAAGTTGCACCTTCACGAATTTCGTGCTAGGCACTGATGGATATTAAAATTCATTTCAGGTTCCAAAGATTCTCAGAAACTGTTTTTGAAGGCCTGCTTGCTCCAAGCATTAGAGGAACTTGAGTTTATTTTACTGACTCTGAATTAACTAAAGGTCTATGATCTTTTGACCAAAATATTTGGGGCTGAATGTGTTTTGAAAGTCAGAAATGTGAGGGTTTGGGATCTGTGTAGCATATGCTGTGTCTGCGGGGCAGCGGCTGAAGACGGAATTTGTCCATGATCTGGAGTGTGTGTTCACACTCAGGCTGCACGTGGGGACAGCGGGTCACATCTGGAGTGTGTGTCCACACTCAGGCTGCACGTGGGGACAGCAGGTCATTGGGAGTGTGTGTTCACACTCAGGGTACACATGGGGACAGCAGGTCACATCTGGAGTGTGTGTCCACACTCAGGCTGCACGTGGG